>JADNYI010000096.1:0-162948 GCA_015501065.1 Infundibulicybe gibba | reverse complement strand
CATATATCGGTCCAGGTTAATTGCTTCTTCCCCCTCTCGAATATTACCACAGTCCGGAGGGAGGAACGGAGGAGGGGGACTTTATCGGAGATTTTGAGTGAGCCAGAAGCTATAATATTAGACTATATCTGACCCTACTCGCGCCATAGGCTGGGGATTACCAGCGACCACTCAACAGTGTGTATAAGAGACACCGAGACCTATATATTCAAAATGCCTAAGCAAAAAAGGGAGCCGGGTCTCAGTGAGTCTTTTATTATTTATTCATAAGTTGTTTTTTCACCTTGCGGCTTTCAGGCAAAATGGATGTGGCGGAGCCAGGGGTCTGACCCTCTCCTTATATGGGACTTTCGCTCCCTACCCGCAACTGTACGCAGCTCCCGATTTCCTGGCTGCATTCTCAACTCATTTGATTCTTGTCGATAGTGTCGGTTGGGATCCTTCTCCAGCATTACGCTTGCCCACTTCAGCCCAGTTCGCACTATGCGGCGGCCTGGACATCCCGTCGTCCTCCCTTACATTGAAGTCCACCCGGCGGGACAGCATCTTTTTGACGACATATTAATGTCGCTGTTGATAATCGAACGGAAAAGACGGGTTCCTATTACCCGAAGCTCGGCTGAGGAGTCCAGAGGGCTGTTTAACTAGCTCATGGCGCAAGTTGTGTTGTTGGGCGGGCGGAGTCCGGACATACATTAGTCCGTGATTTGACCACAAGTACTCAAAGAGTGACCTATCAACTCGCAATATACCATAATGCGCATTACATATGTATTTTTTGACTCGAAAGGTCGCCTTCGGCGATAATCTCACCTTGCTTTTTGACCCGCACGGCGTAAAACGAGAAAACGCGACTCTGCTGTAAACATTGTTTAAAAAAGAAATAATTCTTCAGTGGGCTTATCTAAATCATGGGTCCTGGATGGCTAGAAGGGCCAAAGCGTTTGTAAGTTCAAGTACAAGAATAGAACAACGTAAGAATACAATAATAGGTTTGAGAATCGCCCCTTGCATCATTAGAATCCGATATTTGACCACTTGTGGGTGCCTGCTCCATCAATTGTACGTGCCACAGTATGTGTTGAAATCGAGCTATCGCCTCGCATCTGGCTAGTTTGTGGACGGTGCCACATGCAAAAGTAAAGAACAAAACCCGAACGCTGTGACGCTCCCGAGCCGACACTTGTCTGACATCAACTCGACATTTCTGAAACAACCATTGCAACATATTTAAAACCAAACCTGATCACTGCCGCTACTGAACCCCAAAACAGCCCACCACATCAATGGACACTTTAACCCCAGAACTCCTTACATGGGTTCAAACAACTGCACCGCGATATGGGTTGTCACCGGGGGAGCTCATCCGACGTTGCACTGCTGAACATGGCGACAATGGCGTCGCGATTGTAAAGAGTGAGACAGAACGTGCGATGGCTGCGTTGGGTGTTCCAGCAACCCCTGAACCCGCAGTCCGAATTGGCGTGAGTGGCTTTTTTGCTCACCCATACAACAGTTCACATAAACCGGAACTGATTCTATTTCTGATAGGACAAGCCTACCAATAACGAAACAATTATTTTAAAAAAAACTTACCGAGGACATGTTCGTTAGGATTTGGGGCGACCACCTCAAAAAACTTCATATCTTCTCGATGGACTTTGTGGATCGACATGGCGCCTACATTCGAACCCCTCGCGGCATGAAGATTATCATGCTGAATTCCCCATCGAAAGATCCCGAGGTTTACACATCTGGGCGGGCCCTAGAATTGGCTGACCCCACAAATGACCCGAAGTCGTTGAGGAATTTCCACCGAACTGGACTCCTCCCAAACTGGGAGACATATGTGGTTGCTGAAGGAGCTCGCATTTGCATCAGATACCCCGGCATTGACGATTATTACTTTGATATTCCCTTCCACCAACCTCAGACGGTTGAAACGACGCTAGGGTATTACAGGTGGTAGTTCTTTTGAAACATTTTTACCCAAATGTGTGTACTAGTCGATATTTGTTCTATGGCCAGTAGTAGTATTCAAATTGTCAGTTCAAGGTTGTATTATACAACGGCGTGCATTACATATATTCCTCAACCACAAACGTCAATTAAACAGACGTCTGTTCCCTGGGAACGACGGTGTCAAGCGCTTTCGCTCGATGATAAGCACAGACATGAGGATGTCATCAAAGAGCGCTTGTCCCTTGGGATGAACTACCAGCTGCGCGTGGTTGGAAGGCGGCCGGAGCTGTCTCGCCCTCCACCGTGGAGTGAATTTGGCAATGGGGTTGCGGTCGTTCTTTGTATTGCACTATGGGAACGATTCCGCTATCATGCTCGTTATACGACTTGAAGCTGATGGATGGACGCACCACCGCCGGCGACACACTGAAATCCCAAAATAACATACGCTTCGCGTTCTGAGGGCTCCACGTCCATATTCCCTGTTATTTTCCTTATTAGCGTCGCAATACACCCACCCTGGACGAGAATCGGACATCACTTCGCCCCGCATCTCTATTCAACTTTTGCTTAATCTGGGATTCCTTGCCTCGCATACACACGGTGGCCGGCTCTCTGCATATTCCCATCCTGATATCGCAGATCAGGACTGGCAATGATGTAGGTGTGGATGATGGAGCGGCTCACTCAAAATTCCCCATAAACTCGTCAAGCTCGGTCCCCCCGCGGCGGATCGTCGTGATATAGGAGGATGGGATAAAACAGTTGTGGCCTGTGGAAATATGATATACCGGACGCGTGTCCGGGGCGTCGGGAGGCGGAATGAGGATCATAGCGTTGAGCGAAACGGGGACAAATGCGTAGCTGACTGGCACCGTCGGCACTCGAGCTGCGGTATACCTGAAAGTTGATCTTTCAGCGATCATTACCGCAGTGAGTGAGCGAGGGCAAATTACTCTGGCGGGTCTTCCGGTGGTAGATCTTGGGTGGGGCGGGGGCGTTCTTGAGTTGGTACAGCGTAGCGTGGCTCGAATTGGGGAGGTAGGCTTGGATTCGGCTGGGACAGGCGCCCAGCTCGTCTATGCGACCGTCCCAGCATGATTTGCCCCTTTGATGATACGTATTTGACACACCAGGAGGGCGGACGCTAGGGTCAGACGAACAGGAGGGATAGTATTAGTGCAAGAACCGACGATAGCCTGCCCAAAACTGCCCATCTTGGGCTCCTCGATTCGCAGCACTGGCATCATCATGCGTGCCGGTTGCCGAGCAAACATCTTAGCGCCGTTGTGATGATGGTACGCACTTAGCGGGTTGCTATCACTGATAGCATATTCCGGTTAGCATGTTAACGGGTGATAAGGCTAGACTCGTGATCAGCCCAGGAAACAAACGAAAACTCTGCCGAGGGTTTCCCAGATAAGCCTTGTCCACCTGAGACCAAATATTAATTCACATTAGAGAGTACGGTAATGTGCGATAATTATCAAAGCTGATACACACGTACAACACCTCAAACCCTCAAGCTTCAAGGACAGGCCTTGCTCAAAATCTCATCCGCCTCAACACACTCGCTAGCCTTTTTGAAAATCCTCAACGGCACATGCCCCGGCATCAACGTCCTCGCACGATACACCCGCATCTGCAATTCGTTTCGTTTCCGTTCTGTCTCGGTCATTTTAGAGGACACGGAGGTTACCGATGACGTAGACATCAGGGAGGCAGTCCTAGACGCAAATCCGTTGCTCCTTTGCACTGGGTCAGACTTTGCTAACCCCTCCGGCTCGCTGGACAGGGGCGACCCGGTGAGGGAGCCGGAGCCGCTGGTGTTTAGGCGAGGTAGTGGTGGGCGCTGGGAGCTCTGTGTCGAACTTCGACTACTGCTTGATAGAAAGTCGGAGAATGCCCGCTGGGGGCGGGGTGGTATCCCATTGGCGTAGCCCGAGGACGAAGCTCCAGACACAAGGGCCCCGATGGAGCTCCACCCAGTTGGATCGGGGATGGGTTCGGTCGTGCCAGTGTCGCGCACGAAGACGGCGAGGATTTGGTCTGGCCGCTCGATAGCAATTCTGTCGAAGGGGCGCATATTCAATGGGGATAATGGTTTCGGCCGAAATGAACTCACTCGGCATATAATTCAAGATCCTGCTCGCCCGTATCCCCGATGAGGAAGAATCGAGAATCCGGGAGAGAATTGAGAACTTCTAAAACACCACCTCGTTTCCGCGCCGCAGGTGCCGACAGGAGACCGTTGAAGAGGGATCTTCCGCCATATGATCTCAGCTTTATTGAACCTAAGGGGGATGAAGATGGAAAACCGAAATTGTGGACGTAGCATACCAGGCGGAAGTTTTGAAACAGCAAAAAATTCATTGATGACTGGAAGCAATTCAAATGGCCCATTTGACTTGCACCGGCGTCAGACGCCAAAGCAAACCAAGCGGCAAGAACACTCACGACATAATGGAACCGCACACCTCTATCCCACATGCTAGTGTACCATTCACCCATACCTGGGATAATAATATCCCTCAACTCCTTCACGAAAACATTGTGAAATACGGCACGAGCGCCACTGAGTACGCCCGAATGTTTAACAGTATCGTCGATGTCAGAGATGACACGTATAGGACAGTTTGTGATATTGACGCGGATGGTGCTGCTCGGGTTAGATTCACGAGAGGAACTGAAGGTGGGAGGGGTGGGTGAGAGTTGGGTCGAAGGTGGTAGAATGGTGGCGCAAAGAACCAGGGCTTGTTCTCGTGGTGCGCCTTGCGAGGGTTCGTCCGAGGTCATCAAATGTTCGGCAAAGGTTTTCCATGACACCCTGAAACGCGCATCGAAGCTGCCATCTATGGCAGTAGATACATCCATTGCTGCTAGAGGCACACTCGTCTGCATAATTTTCCTGTTATCTCGAGGCAAGTCGTCTTGGTACGGGTAGGCGAATACATATAGGCGGATTTTACGCGCTGAAAGCGCAGAAGACCAAAATGGTCGAAGCCGTGATTCGAGGTTGGCGTGAAGCTTCCGGAGGTCTGAACCCAGCGCCGTACCGGGGTTTGCGGTCTCTGGGTGGGAGGGCTGTGAAGACGATGATGCTGGGCTTTCCATATCAAGGGAGGATCGGGAGGATGCTGGTGATGGGTCATCGCCTATGTCGGGGTTTGCGCGCTGGAATTGGCGTTCGAGGGCCTCGATTTCAGATGCTTCTGTTATCTCAGTCGGTCGGGGTGGGAGTTTTACGCTCTTCAGGAGTTCCTCTGTTGAAGGTGAAAGTTTTATGGGTGGCAACGATTCGGGGGCAGCTTCGATAGCCTCGCTCGCAAGTTTGGGCAAAGAAGCAAACCCTAGGACACGAAGAATTAACTAATGAACAATATAAGAGACGATTAGGTACCTTTCGCTAAACGAATAAACGCCCGTTGTGACCTACTGGCGAACTCTGGAGCACGGCAGCTTGATGCATAACCAGAAACATAAATGTCGATGTCGATGTCGTCTAGAATTTCACAAAAAATCAATGCTAAACGATATCAAGAGAAGATATGATACGCACCTGCCGAAACCCCCAAATCGCGATGCGCGACCTCCCTGGGTTTGCGAACAGCCCAGCCCGGAAACAACTCCACAGCTTCTCTGTCTGGTGCTTCGCCTCGATTGTGCCTTTCCTCGTCTTGATTTTGTCGCCAGCCCAAGCCCGCCAGCCATGCTTCCCTTCAGTCCCTGTTGGGTTGTTGGGGTGTTTGGCGCGAGCGCCTTCCATCGTTACAGACACATAACTCTTCAGCGAGGAAAGACGCGTGGATGCTGAGTTTAGATACCTCCATGACGAGGACATTTCTCCAGACATGTTTTCGTTAAAGAATTATAGAATTAAAGATGGCGGAAACGCGGTCCATTGGAGTAATGACCAGTGAGCGCTGGTCATAAGAGTCGCGGGTGTGGCACCATGCTGGCTATTTTTGGCATGCTTGTGTCACCGTAACCAATGCCACCGCATTGGTCATGGCCACCGGTTACCGGTCCCCACCTATAGTCCACCTGCCAGCGGCCCAGCATCCCGGCAGTGACCACAGCAAACTCAAGGAACGAGACTCGATTGGTTACGCTAGGTAGGTCCATTGCAAACTTTCTAATTCACTTTGAGTTATAATCGTAATTTGTTCACACCCCGGACTCCAACCGCCGGAACTTTGAAATTTTGATCAACTGGCACTGCAGGCGCCCAAAAATTTTCCCCCAGGAAAAATGCAGTATAAAAAATGTCTTGTGTTCTCTGAGTCATTTTTCCCAAGGGAAAATTCCAAATTTATATACAAGTAAAATAGAATTAATATAAATCATTTCTCCCCCCTTTGTTCATGGGGAAAATGTGACATTTTGCTGCCCATTTTCCTCAAAGTAGAATAGATGAAAAATGCGAAATTTTCATCTCATTTCCTCCAGATAATATAATACATTTTTATAAGGAAAATCAAGGAAAATCCAGGGAGACATCACATTTTCCTTGTAAAATGTATTATATTACTCTGGAGGAAATGAGATGAAAATTTCGCATTTTTCATCTATTCCTACTTTGAGGAAAATGGGCAGCAAAATGTCACATTTTCCCCATGAACAAAGGGGGGAGAAATGATTTATATTAATTCTATTTTACTTGTATATAAATTTGGAATTTCCCCTTGGGAAAAATGACTCAGAGAACACAAGACATTTTTCATACTGTATTTTTCCCGGGGGAAAATTGTTGGGCACCTGCAGTGTGGTTAGCTGGAGTCGTAAAACCTATCTCCGGGTTATTCATTTCACGGTCAATGTGCCCTCGGCTGTAAGGCACGTATGTTGCAGCAATTCCATTAACTATTCAATAGTATCCTCCTGCTCGTCCAAGCCGCGACCGTTCGGTAGAAAACCCAATGTCACGCAATGGTGTCATTCAAGTCTAAACTCTATCCACACACGGCGGCAGATACAACCAGGTCCAACCTCCACTAAAACACCATCCCAAGTCGTGCGGCATGTTACCGATGTTACGAACGGCCGCCAGGCCGCTTCTTCCCGGTCGGATCGACATCTTTCACAACAGGATGCGAAATGGTTGTTCACTCAATTCACCCGGGATCACCCCTACCAAATGGGTATCTTATTGTAGCTGGTTGAATCTTGATTGTCCGAGCCCAAAGTACTCAATCACCCCACCAAAAAGGGCGGAAGAGCTACAACTCCGAAGGTTTACGAACGAATGGTATGGTAACAACACCGACCGGCATGAGAGCTGTGGTGCGACTCGCTTTTGCTTACCATTTTTAACACTTGTAGAACGGGGCTCATGGATGATTATGGTGCCAGGGCATTTTAAAGCCCAATCGACTCCGTTGGTACCATATCACCGTTTCACACTTCTGCTACAAGCTGGGCTAGTTTGTATGAAGGGGAGAGTATAATCGCATTGCGAATAGACCCAAACTCTCTGGGGGAGAAAACATTTTGAGGCTACTCTTCCTGTTCGCACAAGTGTATTTGACATTCCATCGGACCTATGCTATGCATTGATGGTGTAGCGGTAACATTGGGTCTTCCCACTTGAGAGGTGCAAATGTCATGGCCTAGCTCCGGGTTCGACTCCCGGTCAATGCAGTTCTTTTTATTGTTTAACGCCCCCCCAAAACCTGATATTTTGGGATACCAAAAATATAAGTCTACGACTGCATGCCAACTTGACCCCGTGGCCGGTTCTCCGGCGGTAGCCTTCCTCATGCTGCGAGTTAGAGCGCTATGTTACATGTAGTGGCTAAACAAGGTTTGTTGTCCACCACTCCCACGAGAACACTATCAGAAAAGAAGGGAAGTTGCGAGCCCCACCAACTTTTGTTGTCTAACAGGTCACCCTCGCTAAATGGATGGCAATTGCAGAAATAGTAAAGCCTTGTCAGTAGGGTTCGACGAGTCTCAATAATCAACAGAACGCCCACTGGTGGTTTAGTTTAGGGCTGCGTGGCCAGGACGACCGTGGGGTTCGAGCTGACAAAATGCATGACTCTGAGGCGACTGGCAGACCCCTCGATCAACCAATACATATTCCATTATAGTTACCCGGTCGTTTTCTAGCTGTTGGGGTATATACGGTATACTCGAATCTACCCGCTTGTTTCGACGTGCCCGCCACCCAGACCTATTTGAATGAGCGTCGAGAATTCGACGCAAGCCTACACCGAATGTGCGCTCTCTTTGTTATCATTTATCGGATATTATTATTCATGACTGAAATGTGTTTGGATCTTAGGGTTGTCCCCATTTAGCTATCTTGTTCAGAAACTCCTCGACTTTAGCTCGAGGCTGGCACCAAACTGCGCAGTGGCTGCGGCTCCTCGAGGCTAGGTGTAGTTCCGGTATATATATCCATTGGACTCAGCGAAACTATACACGCGCTCCCTTGTTGACGAAGACATCTCGCCACAATGTCGTCAGATCAGCGCATTGCGAAACTGAACAAACTTTTTCACTCAATTCTATCTGGAGGTCGCGTCGTCTCTGTTAACCAGAAAGACCTGTTCCTAGAAGCGATATGCGCTCAACCAGATCCCGTGGACTGTATCCACAAACTCCAGGACAGCCCAGTTGGCCTTCCATCGCTGCAGGCCGCGATGAGATTTGACCTCGACACCACCTTTCTAAACGGTCGCGCCGCGGCATTGATCAAATTTCTCCAACACCCACAAATGGACGAGATAGATGGGGGAAAGCTTCTTGAGAAGATCCTGCTTTCCATCGTCGAGCCACCACTATTCTGGTCGGCCTTTTGTCGAGCGTTTCGCTCAGGCATATTGGAAGATGACGGACAGTTAGTTTGTCCATTTTAAAAACCACTGTATCTAATCGAACATTCAGGGAATCGTTCGCCTGGCTTCTCCTGCAACTCGTCTCTCTGCCCGGGGGGAGCGCGGAGCCGTATACCCCACTTGCAGAGGATCAACAGGTCATGAACCAGATCCTCACGTCGAACATCCCCAATGTCCGGATGATCGGGAGCAAGATCAAGCATGTTCTTGATGTTACTACCGTTGCAGTCCCCAAGGGCGAGTTTAGCCCCGGTGGCCGACACGACAACGATTTCGTCGACTTCCGCGAGGTCTCAATTCTTCCTACGGCCGATGAGATCATTTCGAACGAGCCCCCTTTCTTGCGTCCGAGCGAATCGATGGAGGACCCAGCGACGTTTGAAAATCGCGTGACCATATATTTGGATAACCAATTCCGCCTCCTCAGGGAGGACATGCTTGGTGAGATGCGGGAGGAGCTGCATATAGCTCTTGGGCGAAAGAAGGGGTACCATCGTGGATTGGTGATTGAGAAACTGAAAGTGCTCAAGATCCACTGTGGGCCGGAGGGCAGACGGCGCAAGTGGGGTATCGCGTTCCAAATGTCCGCCGATTTGCCGCAACTAAAAAAAATCAAACCCCACAACCGCAAAGCGTTTTTCGCCGACCACCGCAGGATCTTTATGCATCAATCACTAACAAGCCTTCTGGTCGACAATGAGATTGTTGCCTTCCCCACCATCGATAGGGATGAAGAGCTTCTGGCTCGAAATCCACCCATCATTATCCTGCAGTTCGAGGGCGAGACGAGCACCCGCAAGTCATTGACGAAGTTGAAGCTGGCCCAGAATATCAAATTGATTCAAATAGACACCGCCATGTTTGCTTTCGAGCCTATTTTGCGGGCAATCCAACGCACCAGGGTGTTACCTCTCTCCCAGGAACTTTTATTTTGGTCCGACGGTACTATTCCGTCGGAAGTCGACTCACCTCCGTCGCTTGTCAGCGCGGTGTTGAGAAATCCGCAACAAGAACTAAGGACACTGTTGGGCACCACCACCTCGGTCAGACTTGATAAATCTCAGGCTATGTCTCTTGTCGCGGGGCTTACGCAGAAGGTGTCGCTCATCCAGGGACCCCCAGGTATGTAGATAAAATTATCGTTGGTTGCGAAAATAGTCGAAAACTGTCTTTCGCGCAGGTACTGGGAAAAGTTTCATCGGAGCACTCCTCGCCAAAGCCCTCCACGACACTACCAGTAAAACCATCCTCGTTGTATGCTATACGAACCATGCTCTCGACCAATTTCTGGAGGATCTACTAAAGATTGGTATTCCTGCATCAAGTATGGTTCGGTTGGGTGGGAAATCGACCCCGCTCACGGAGCCATTGAGCCTCTTTAACCAGCCAAGCAACTACAGACTTCAACGGTCGGATTGGACTACCATTGATGCGCTGAAAGCTCTTTCTGAACAATATCGCAACAAGTTGGAAGCTGGATTTTCCCGCTACATCTCTTCCAAAATTACTCCGGATCAATTGCTGAACCACTTAGAGTCTAAAGATCCTGCCTACTTCGAGGCATTTCGCGTTCCAAACAACGCGGATGACATGACTCGTGTTGGTAAAAAGGGCCGGGCGGTGCATCCCACCTATCTGTTGAATCAGTGGTTCAGCGGCTTGGGTGCTGGGATTTCAAGCAGGAGACTCATATTCAACAAGCTACGGACATCTGGTCAATGTCACCAGCACAACGCCGGGAAAGGGTCGATATCTGGAAACGCGATTTATTCGAGGAGCAGATTAACGATCTCTGTTCGACTGCCAAGCAATATAACACCACCCAAATGGAACTTTCTCGGAAATTCTCTCAGCGGGATACGGCCAAATTGCAACAGAAACGAATTATTGGGTGCACAACTACCGCGGCGGCGAAATATTGTGAGGACATTCAAGCCGCGTCTCCGTCGGTTCTCCTAGTAGAAGAGGCTGGCGAGATTCTTGAGAGTCATATCATCACGGCCCTAGGAAGAGACAAGGACCAATTGATTCTCATTGGTGATCACAAGTTCGTGCAGTTGTATTCTTTAACATGCTCCCTCCTCATGTCCGTGGCCCCACAGGCAATTGCGGCCCAAAATCAACAGCTACAAATTATCAGTGCGTTCCAACCATCATGCTATTTTATACACACTGATCCATTTCTGCAGGTCGAGAAAGGGGAAGGATACGACCTGAATAGGTCCCTCTTCGAGCGTCTGGTCTTGAAGGGATATCCGCATGAAACTCTGAGCCAACAGCACCGAATGCGACCAGAGATATCCGCCCTCATTCGCGAGCTCACCTACCCAGATCTCACTGATGCTGCAGACACCCAGGACCGACCGAATCTCTGTGGTGTCACAGATAATATCGTCCTCATCGACCACCAACACCCAGAAGATGACATGCCGCGGATAAGTGACCGGAATGATCTCTCTACTTCATCAAAACAAAACACCCACGAAGCCGAGATGGTCTTGAAGATCGTTCGATACCTCGCGCAACAGGGCTACGGAACGGACAAGTTGGTGATACTGACACCCTATTTGGGTCAACTTCGGAATCTGGCCGAGTCTCTGAAGAAGGACAATGATCCGATCCTGAATGACCTCGATTCTTCCGATCTCGTCAAGGCTGGCTTATTACCGGCGGCGACTGCTCAAGTAACCAAAAATCCTATACGCATCGCTACTATAGGCGAGTACAGAGTTGACGCACCACTTGTCTCAACTCATTTAATCCATGCCTCTAGATAACTACCAAGGCGAGGAGAGCGAGATCGTCATTGTCAGTCTTACGAGAAGCAACTCGAATCATGACATCGGCTTCATGTTCTCTCCTGAGCGTCTGAACGTCCTCCTTTCCCGAGCCCGAAATGCATTGATCATGATTGGGAACACGGAGACATTCTCCAAGTCTCGCAAGGGGGGCGAGATCTGGAACAAATTGTTTGGGCTGTTGAAGAAAGCAGGTCACGTTTACGATGGACTCCCGGTGGCATGCGGACGTCATCAAGATCGCAAGGCCCTTCTGGTGAGTTCAATTCGGACAATTTGATTGCATTCGTAAAATCTCCACTTACGTTCATCGACAGCGCGAACCAAACGATTTTGATAGTGAATGTCCTGATGGAGGATGTAAGGAACCATGGTGAGGCGACTGCGTGTGCCGAACGAAGGGAGACTAATTTTATCTTAGTGGAACCAAACTGAACTGTGGATTGCACGACTGTCCGTCGAAATGCCACCAAATCTACGACCATTCCAAAATGCCCTGCGAATTTCTCATGCAGTCCAAATGCGATCAAGGCCACAACAAGACCTGGAAATGCAACAAAAGTCCACCACTCACTTGCCTCAAGTGTGAGGGAGAGGCAAGGCTGCGAGAGAAAAAGGCAAAAGAGGCCATTCAACTCCAGCAGCAACGAGAGGTGGAAGAGCTTGCCCATGCCGCACGGCTTGCTGAGGTCGAGCAGAAGATTCAAGCTGAGAAGCAGAACCTTTGCGATGCTCAAATTGCAGAAGAACGGCGGCAAGCGATCCAGCAGAAGGAAGCTAATCTTCAAGACACCACATCTATAACCGCGAGTGCATCATCCAGGACCGCGAACGCGACCTCGGCTGTTGACGCGTCTGCGTCATCCCTATTCTCTCTTCCTCCCGAGGGAAGCAGGGGCTCGCCTTGGTTTCCACCCGTGCTTGGATCCCCTGATGCTCCACGGCAATCAACCGCAACCCCGCTCAATCCCTGGAATTCGGGACCACCGTTTCATTTCGGCAATTTCAATGGCTCTGAGCCCCTCGAAATCCTCAACCACAAACAGGGCGATCAGCACCTCCCTGCAACGGAGCCAGCCGAGGCAGTTGCAATTCAAGTCCTCGACCAACAACGCAATCGCCTAAACTTCGGAAGTGCTGATACCGCCGAGAATATCTTTAGCCAAAGCGACTCCATTAACGTCGTCTCCGAACCCCAGGAGTTTGACCCGAATCATGACCGTGACGCCCACGCTGCCTCGAATCTTGATCGCGGAGAGGATGTTGTCAAGTGCATGAAAGACATGCTGGACGAGCGCTGGGAACGAGGAAAGAAAACGTCGATTCCCCGGTCACATCAAGGCATGGTGCAAATGCCAGGCCCCAGAAGCCAATCCCTTCTGCCGGAAACGTCTATCACAACCACGACCAGGACTGACGTCGCACCTCCAACCCTGTCCAAAGCGCCCAGCCTTCCCGCAACCATCAACGCAGGTCGTGACCCTGGCGTCTCTGATCAACTTCGGCTTCAATCTGCTATCCAAGCAGCCAAAAACCAGGCCACAAGGAAGCGAGAAGAAGCTGCTCGATTACAACAGGCGGTCGAAGAAGCAGCAAAACGCGAGCTGGTGACTTCCCCAGGCAAGCTCATAGGAATCTGGGGTGCAATAAAGCGAGGTTTAAATTTGTGACTGTCCGAACTTCGAAGCCTCGGTCGTCGCCTATGGTGGTCTCAGTCGTGTTCGCTGATGGACCTTAGTATGTATTTCGATGAGGGGGGTTTGATTAGTGGGCGTGGGACGGGCAAAGCTGGGAGGCTTCCCAGCCCAGCGGGGATGTTTGTCCGATCTGAGCAGAGCTATGTTGGTGGGTGGGCAACTCTCGATCATGCGGATGGGGACCGTGAACAGGAAATGTGTTTAATGATTGTTCTGAGAACGTTCGAGGGGGGGGGAAGGGGAAGAGGGAAAGAGGGCAACTTGGGCAAGGCTCCGAGCATCTGGAATGAGCGCTAGAAAGCGGTTGCAGTGATAGAAAACTAGCCTCCCCGTTACCACTCTCACGTTCTACCCTTACGCTCGCGTCTCACTGCAGGGTGTTGAATATTATCATTCCCTATGATGGCTTTGAATATCCCCGGCGAATCGGGGATCCATTTTAATCCCTGCCTTTCTCCTCCCGTCGCATGTATACTGATTTTATACTGATTTACGAAATTTGATCATTGTTCTCCATTTTTAGAGAATTAAATACTCAATCCCTAGGGTATGTCTACCAATACTCCACCCCATTCGCCTATGCCCAAATCCGAAAACATGGTATTCACCAATCCCCTCTGCCGCCCAAGTCGACAGAACTAATAAAACCAACATAAATTATATATATAGCCAGCTACCATAAACGACAAAGTTAGGCCCCGTTCAAGGCTTCGCCTTGAGCCCCTATTAATTGTATGACAGGATGCGCTTGACGCACTAGTTACTAACCAAATCCTCAATACATGTCGCGAACATCATGTCATTCTGTACGTGCTCAGTCCTGTGGCTTATACTGTGCTGATATTCTTCAGGGCGAGCCTCAACCTCGAAGGGGTGGCTGATGCGAGACGCTACGATGAAATTTCACGTCGAATCCAAGAAATGTCCAATATTTCCGGCTCCACAACTACAGATCCTCTGTATTGGGTCGTCCAGTTGATCGATGAGTCAAAGCAGGTTCGTTGTTCCGGTCCCGGAGTATCAGGAAGTATCACCAGTATCATAATTAACACTTGTGAAGCCCGCACAACCTTGGGCCAACAGCTTTTTCGCTTAACCCTCTGAATTTTTTCAATCACATCAGCAAAGCAGGTAATCCCTGCGGAGTGCTCAGGAGTGACCCATAGTGAATTATAGTGCTGTAGTGCCATAGTATAGGTCTATTTGTTTATAGTGCTCAGGAGTCATCAGCGTGATTTATGGAGCTCTACGGAGCGCTATACAGCCTGTTAGTATATCTATAAAGAACTATGTAGTTGCTCGTAGTCTTATATTTATTTACTATTAGACTTTCCATTCAAATTTGAGCGACGCAATGGAAAACAATGGTGATGTATTGTCAACTACCCTAAAATACATTTGGGAAATTTGCTTCGCTGCCATGATCCATCTAAAGCATATTCCGAGTCCCTGTACACGGTCATCATCGCCTTCGCCTCAGTGTATGGCGCAGTGGCACTGAGCAGTATGAACCTTACCAAACGGTGCTGTGTGTTGCGCACAGCGCACAGCCTGCTTCTGGGCATTGTACACACAGATGAGGTCCTTGAGGCAGCCGCAGGGTAGTCGAGGTCGAATCGGGGGCCCCGGGATGACCCATCCCGCTGCTTCATCTGTGTCAAAGCTTATGAGTCAGGACCCGGTGCAGACATAGGGGGCGCACAGCATGGAAAATGGTCTGGTGCTGCTCTAGGGGTGCATCGGGGCTGGGCGCAAGTATGGTGGTCCACGGATCATAACGGATGCTGGAGTATATGAAGGCGCAGGGTGGGGCATCGAATGTGGGGCTGTAGTATGATGAAGATACACATTAGGAAAACGACACACATGGGGGGCTAACAACTGACACTATCTTGGTGTTTGTAGTGTGCGGCGAGGGTGGTGAATTCGACAGCATTGATGTCGGCGGGAGGTGATACTACTAAATCGTTAGTCGTTACAATATATCCATGGAGAACAAACTTACACCCATTAAATCCTTTCAATCGGGGTCAACGGTAAGCACGTATCAATCATTGACAAATCGGGGCAGCCACAACGCGGCTCACTTGAGCATCGAGAGTGCAATTAGAGGCGAACATTGAATGAATGAATACCGTAACTCGCCGGCATCAATGGTATGGTCGGTTGAGCTGGGAGGGGTGAGCAGTGGTGGAATACATGGGCGTTGAGACGAGAGTGGTGCGGGGCTTGGGGCAAAATCAACAGCTAATAATCTGTGCGCCTAATCAGCTCCCATAAACAGAACCTTGCGGAACCCGCACAGACCATGTATGATGTCATCATATTCATTCGGAGCTTGAATTGACTTGAGAATGTTTGCCCTCCCGTTCACATGGCGCATCCCGCGGACAGCCCGCAACCCAGCCATCTATGATCTCGCAACCATCCGTCCGTCAGCACCTCACAGAACGATTTATCTCTCTAATTCCAGGTAAGTAATGTATTTTTTTACAACATTCCAGCTCAAATTATCACGGTTTGAACAGCCAGCTACCTGTCTCTAGTCAGAGGCGGTATCCGCATCCTCCCACAGCGACCTGTGCACCATCCTACCCCGCCCCACGCGCCTGCAAGGCCTGACGCAACACCCGCCCACGGTCCCTTGCACCCTTGTCCTCCATCACACAACTGGACATCGGTGTATCGCCGCTCGCCCTTGTGCCGCCTCGCACCTCGCAGCACATAGCTATCGCACCAATCGGTGTGTATGGCATGTTTGCGAGGTATTTGCATGGCAGGAGGGGGGCAGGTGGCCATCGTCGAGCAGCACTATATGAGGTCTCCAATTTAATGGTGAACCCGGGCCAGCCTGAGGCCGTCGCCACGGCTCAAGTTCCAGTTTTTGCGAGCCTAGGCCCTCCAAAGCTGGGCCTAAATCGCGGTTTTCAGGCCAAGCCGAGCTAGCACATCACTACGAGTCGCTCCCACCCCATCTACCCATACGCTCTCGCACAGACAAGAGAAGTGCTGGCCGCCTCGCATACGAGGGAGCGGTTACTAACGCAAATCTACCATATCATCCTCGTAGGTTCATGTGTATTATCCCGTGGCTACCTCACCAAACTTCCCCACCCTCGCGTTGTCATTCGCCACGTCAGTCGACGTGTAGAACAATACCGCGAGGCAAAAGGACATGGTGGGGGAATCCACGGCGTGTCGATGACCTGCAGGCATCTGGGATACCAGCAGTTAATCCGTGCGGCATGTACCCGTCATGGCTCCTCCTTCAATACGGAAATTTGTAAATCCACCGGCCACCTTGTCTATGCGTGGCTAAGACCTTCTACACAAATGTATTAGATTACTATGACTTACTATAATATCTATAAAACACTATATTCATCTATAAAAATTACTACTATATCTATGACCCTCTATGACTCTCTACAGCCTCTATGGCAAATATTTGGTTTTGCTGATGCACTCTGAAGCTGAATGGCAAAGGCCCAGTGGCTGGTGGGGATGGGGGAGACCGGGTAGGTCGCGGACGTGCAGCTGGGGATGGGGACGGAGGTAGCATCAACGATCGTCCTGGGGATGGGGTACCATGCGGTCGCTAGCTTCACGTCAGTAAAACTACGGCCATTTTTAGAGAGAGCCTAATTCCTCGGGTGTGAGTTTTTCCTGCACTAGGCTGGAGAGGATAGGGATGATGTGGACGCGTCAACAGCCAAGGTCGTTTTTGCAATCCTGAATGATGTACGCGCGGTTAGAGATATGGTATCTTGAGGATCAGCTGCCTTTGGTCGTGTCAGCGGGGCGCAGGGAGATGAGACCAGACGAGATGGAGATGATGACTGTGCTAGGATGCTAGGATACTAAGATACATGACGAATACACGGATAATATATGTCTGAGGCATGGGATAGTCTACATATGGCTGGGGGTAGCGTACATATAGGGCATTAGTCCAACATGCCGGACCACCTCCCGCTGTTCTTCTGCAAGCTGGGCGTCTTGAACCTTTTGTTTTTCAGCTTCAATCTTCTGCTCGACCTCGGCAAGCCGTGCGGCATGGGCAAGTTCTTCCGCCTCTCGTTGCTGCTGGAGTATAATGGCCTCTTTTGCCTTTTTCTCTCGCAGCCTTGCCTCTTCCTCACACTTGAAGCAAGTGAGCGGCGGACCTGCACTGCATTTCCACGTCTTGTTGTGGCCTTGATCGCATTTCGATCGCATGAGAAACTCGCAGGGCATTTTGGAATGGTCGTAGATTTGGTGGCATTTCGACGGACAGTCGTGCAATCCACAGTTCAATTTGGCTCCACTAAGGCAAAGTCAGTATCATCCCTTCACTCGGCGCTCGCAACCTCCTCACCATGGTTCCTTGCATCCTCCATCAGGACATTCATTATCGAAATCGGCTGGGTTGCACTGTCGATGAGTGTAAGTGAGTCGGATCTAATATGTGCAAATACCAAAGCATCAACTCACCAAAAGCGCCTTGCGATCCGGATGGCGCCCGCATGCCACCGGGAGTCCGTCGTAGATGTGGTTCCCCTTCTTCAACAAGCCAAACAATTTACTCCAGATCTCGCCCCCCTTGCGAGACTTGGAGAATGTCTCCGTGTTCCCAATCATGATCAGGGCATTCCGGGCCCGGGAGAGGAGGACATTCAGACGCTCAGGGGAGAACATGAAGCCGATGTCATGATTCGAGTTGCTTCTCGTGAGGCTGACGATGACGATCTCGCTCTCCTCGCCTTGGTAGTTATCTGATGGTGCGAGGTTAATGAGCAGGGACGAGGAGCGCATCAATTCCACATTCACCTATTGTAGCAAGGCGTATAGGCTTCTTAGCGTCTTGGGCGGTGGCTGCTGGTAACAAGCCGGCCTTGACGAGATCGAAGGAATCGAGATCATTCAGGATCGGATCATTGTCCTTCTTCAGAGACTCGGCCAAATTCCGAAGCTGACCCAAATAGGGTGTCAGTATCACCAACTTGTCCGTTCCGTAGCCTTGTTGCCCGAGGTATCGAACGATCTTCAAGACCATCTCGACTTCGTGGGTATTCTGTTTTGATGACGTAGAGAGATCATTCCGGTCGCTCAGATTTGGCATGTCATCTTCTGGGTGTTGGTGGTTGATGAGGACGATATTATCTGTGACACCACGGAGATTCGGTCGGCCCTGGGTGTCCGCAGCGTCGGTGAGATCTGGGTAGGTGAGTTCGCGGATGAGGGCGGATATCTCTGGCCGCATTCGGTGCTGTTGGCTCAGAGTTTCGTGTGGATATCCCTTCAAGACCAGACGCTCGAAGAGGGACCTATTCAGGTCGTATCCTTCCCCCTTCTCAACCTACGGAAATGGATTAGGGTGTATAGAATGGTATGATGCTTGCAACGCACTGATAATTTGTAGCTGTTGATTTTGGGCCGCAATTGCCTGTGGAGCCACGCACATGAAGAAAGAGTATGTTAATAGAATACACCCGCACGTACTTGTGATCACCAATAAGAATCAATTGATCCATACCGTATCCTAGAGCCGTGATGATATGACTTTCGAGAATTTCGCCAGCCTCTTCTACTAGGAGAACCGACGGACATGCAGCTTGGATGTCGTTATAATATTTCGCCGCCGCGGTGGTTGTGCACCCAATAATTCGTTTCTGTTGCAATTTGGCGATATTCCGCTTAGAGAATTTCCGGGAAAGTTCCGCTTGAACCATGTTGTATAGTTTGGCAGTCGAATAGAGATTGTTGATCTGCTCCTCGAATAAATCGCGTTTCCAGATATTGACCCTTTCCCGGCGCCGTGCTAGTGACATTGACCAGATGCTTGTAGCTTGTTGAATGTGAGTCTCCTGCTTGAAGATCCCCGCATCCCAGCCGCTGGACCACTGATTCAGCAGATAGGTGGGATGCACCGCTCGGCCCTTTTTACCAACACGAGTCATGTCACCTGCGTTCTTTGGAACACGAAATGCTTCGAAGTAGTCAGGATCTTTAGATCCTAAGTGGTCGAGCAGCTGGTCCGAAGTAATCTGGGAGGAGGTATAACGAGAAAATCCATTTTCCAACCTCTCACGATATCGTTCGGACCAAGCCTTCAGTTCATTGATCCTGTTCCAACTTGACTTTGAAAATTTGTAGTCGCTGTTCTGGTTATAGAGGCTCAATTGCTCAGTTAGCGAGGTCGATTTTCCGCCCAACCGGACCATACTCGATGCAGGAATACCAATTGTTAGTAGATCCTCCAGAAATTGGTCGAGAGCGTGGTTTGTATAGCACACAACGAGGATGGTTTTATTGGTAGTGTCGTGGAGGACTTTAGCGAGAAGTGCTCCAATGAAGCTTTTCCCCGTACCTGTTCGCAAATCAGTTTCCAACCATTTTTGCAATCAACAATCATGTTATCCACATACCTGGAGGTCCCTGGATGAGCGACACCTTCTGCGTAAGCCCTGCAACAAGAGACGCGGCTTGAGATTTATCAAGTCTGATCGAGGCGGTGGTGCCCAGAAGTGTCCTTAGTTCTTGTTGTGGATTTCTCAACACCGTATTGACAAGCGACGGAGGTGAATCGACTTCCGACGGAATAGTTCCATCGGACCAAAACAAAAGTTCCTGGGAGAGAGGTAACACCCTGGTGCGTTGGATCGCCCGCAAAACAGGCTCGAAAGCAAACATAGCGGTATCTATTTGAATCAATTTGATATTCTGGGCCAATTTCAACTTGGTCAATGCCTTGCGGATACTCGTCTCGCCCTCGAACTGCAGGATAATGATGGGTGGATTTCGAGCCAGGAGCTCCTCGTCCCTGTTGATGATGGGGAAGGCAACGATCTCATTGTCGACCAGAAGGCTTGTTAGCGATTGATGCATGAAGATTCTACGGTGGCTGGCGAAGAACGCCTTGCGGGCGTAGGGTTTGATTTTTCTTAGCTGCGGCAAGTCTGCGGACATCTGGAATGTAATGCCCCACTTGCACCGTCTGCCCTCCGGCCCGCAGTGAATCTTGAGCATTTTTAGTTTGTCAACCACCAATCCACGATGGTACCCTTTTTTTCGACCAAGGGCTATATGCAGCTCCTCCCGCATCTCAGCAAGCATGTCCTCCCTGAGGAGGCGGAATTGATTATCCAAATATATGGCCATGCGATCTTCAGCTGTATTTGGATCTTCTATCGACTCACTCGGACGCAAGAAAGGAGGCTCGTTCGAAATGATCTCATCGGCCGTAGGAAGAATCGATACCTTGCGGAAGTCGACGAAATC
Source organism: Infundibulicybe gibba (assembly GCA_015501065.1). Taxonomy (NCBI): domain Eukaryota; kingdom Fungi; phylum Basidiomycota; class Agaricomycetes; order Agaricales; family Omphalinaceae; genus Infundibulicybe; species Infundibulicybe gibba. Next base: position 142,389 of record JADNYI010000096.1, on the reverse strand, counting down.
GTTGTCGTGTCGGCCACCGGGGCTAAACTCGCCCTTGGAGACTGTAGCGGTGGTGACATCAAGGACATGCTTGATCTTGCTCCCGCTCATCCGGACACTGGGAATATTCGACGTGAGGATCTGGTTCATGACCTGTTGATCCTCTGCGAGTGGAAGATATGGCTTCGCGCTCTCTTCCTGCAGAGAGATGAGCTGCAAGAGAAGCCAAGCGAACGATTCCCTGGGCGTTCAATTAGATACAATATGAAAAGAGATAGGCAAACTAACTGTCCGTCATCTTCCAAGACTCCTGAGCGAAATGCTCGACAGAAGGCCGACCAGAATAGTGGTGGCTCGACGATGGAAAGCAAGACCCTCCCAAGAAGCTTTCCCCCATCTATCTCGTCCATCCGCGGGTGTTGGAGGAATTTGATCAATGTCGTGGCGCGACCGTTCAGAAATGTGGTGTCGAGATCAAATCTCATCGCGGCCTGCAGCGATGGGAGGCCGACTGAGCTGTCTTGGAGTTTGTGGATACAGTCCACGGGATCTGATTGGGCGCATATCGCTTCTAGGAACAGGTCCTTCTGGTTCGCGGAGACGATGGGACCTCCAGATAGAATCGAGTGAAAAAGTTTGTTTAGTTTCGCGATTCGCTGGTCCGACGACATTGTGGTGGGATGTCTTTGTCAAGAAGGGAATGCGTGTAGAGCGCTGATGATTTCAATGGATATATATACCGGACCTCCATCTAGCCTCGAGGAGCCGCAGCCATTGCGCAGTCTGACGCCGCCTCATGATCAAGGGCTCGGAAGTCAAAGAGTTTCTGGACAAGATCATGATAGCCAAATGGAGGCAGCCCCAAGGTCCAAATATATCATTCAAACACCGCGAAATTCGAATATCCGATAGACTTTGAAGCGCCCAGGCTTGCCAGGGTCGTCCTGCATGTTGATTTGGTCGACACCACCACTGCCAGTGGGTGACTAGCACCCAGTATCCATCAAACTCCATTACCACAGCCTCCGCGTTACAACTTGTTAGACAACGGAAATCCGGCGGGGCCTGCTAACTTTCCCCCGATATTCCGGTGGGAATAGGTAACGAATCTTATTTGACCGCTTTGACCTGCACGAGCCTCCGCCTTGAGGAAGAGAACCAGGTTCAACGTTGTCGCTTTGGCATGCAATCACAAACTTCTCTCTGGTACCAGTCCTCGTTCTGACACATTTTCTAAACGCTAAATTCTGTGTCCCAGGCCAGACAGACAAGTGGACAGCCCAGAAGCTTCAATACTCGAAATTTCTGGCTAAAAATTCCGCGTTGAACATTGCAAACTTTTGGAGGTGCAAGGAAATTCCATTGATAATTTGCTCAAAGTTCTCGAAGGCCGCTCGGGAGTTCTCCACTATACTGATACTCATTCACCATAATAATACGAGTATAAAGGCGCCCTTGATTTTTTTTTACGATGTGACGGGAACGGCAATGTGACGAGTTCAATTGAATCGGGGACGTGGGGCCCTCATGTCGCTCAAGTCACCGGCGAATATTCATGTAACGAATGAACTCTTCCTCCCAATTGGAAGGGCTAGCGCGGGCGGAATGAAAATGACTGTTTGTTGCCGCCGACGAATCCCCGGAGGATGTCGATGAAATGCCGCCTTCAAATACTTGATATATGTGGCGAAAACCGCGACGTTCTGTGTGTACTCCACGACTCCTGGAGCTTATACTAATAGCGTGCAGTGCGCTTATCCACTGTCTTCAGGGTACGTCTCGGCCTTCGTGAGGTGTCCAATGCCACGAAACGCCGCATCCAACGGCGCATCAACATGTCCGGCTCCACCATTGCAAATCCTAGATGGTGGATGATCGAACTAGCTGAGGAGCCAGAGCAGGTTTGTTGTTCCAGCCCTCCGGAGTACTATCACCAGCACTGACACTCATCAAGAATCCAACGAGCCTAGGCTATCTTTTCCAGCAGCTTCTCACCTGCCCAGGCTAATTGAAAAGATTTAGAGGGTTAGTGACTCCCTAAACCCCCTGAAGCCGAAGGAAGATCGGGTAGGTGATAATACTGAGTGCGAGGATGCGACAACCATACCGAGGGTGAGGGTGGCATTGAGGATGGGAACAAGGACCTAGACAACACTGATCACGCTGAGGGTGGGTGTTTGCTTTATGACACATGTAATCGTGTTCACTCTTCTACATCTTTCAAAGCGACGACGCAGGATCATCCGAACCACTCGGGTAGTGACTACCCCAGTGGTACCGATGATCCCGCTGGTGAATTGGTGATCCGAGCTGGTCCCCCACACATGGTGTACGATTTTTGCGTGCTACTAAACCTACTCGTAGGGAACGGAACCTTAGAGTTCCCGCCCGCGGCACAATGAGCCATAGCAAACTTTAGTATACAGCATAAGGCCTCGACATCCATTTCCTAGTAGATATTTTGGTTGATTTCGCAGCAAGCATTGGTTTATCCCCAGTACCACGTCATATTTCTGTGTAATCATTGAGGGCATTCGCTTCGGGTGGTATTTACATACCGCGCCAGGTGGCAGGTGGCAGTCGTAGTACGGACTATAGATGAACACGACATATAGACCACATAAATATATTCCTGACAGGCATAAGCGGACTGCATGTAAACACTGCTTTTAGGTAGAAGAACTCCAAGCCACGCAACCGGGGAGCGGGAGAGAGGCGGCAGGGGAGGCAGGCTGTGTGGACTAGCCGTCGCAGTGGCGGAACGCTTCTGCTTGGGATTCCGCTTTCCAACTGGAAGGGTCATTGGCGTTCGCGTTAACATGGAGGAGGTCCAAGGGTACTCTAGCGCAGGCCGAATGAGAATGAATGTCTGTTGTGTCAGCGATTCCCGAAGGAACCAAGTGCGCCTTCAACAGTAATAAAGGGTCCGTCCATGTCCGCTGTCAAATCCAATATGTTACGGGATATTCGGGAAGGCAAGTTACACACCCAACAACCTGCTAGACCGCGAACGTTTGTGGCCACTTGTCCTAAGATGGCGGCTCTGGAGGCAGACCGGCCACACGTTCGTTAGGTTTCTCTTGACTTTGGTCCATCGGCTAGGCAATAATGAGATTAAATCTCGTGCAGAGGAGGGGTACTCACGGGGTGCATCTTGAACCAGTATATCAACCAGTGCCCGTCTCTTCAACGCTTACTCTCAGACTGTCTTGGCATATTATTCCTATCATTCATCAGAGGTACGTGCTCCGGTCTTACTTGTTTCGTTGCCTGGTATATTTCTAACATCGCTCGTCCCCTTGCCAAACCCCATCAATATCGTCCAGCAGTCTCACAGCCGGCGCGTTCTAGGTCCAATTTATCCGGGGGGATGGACGGGATGATTGTGAGTCTATATCGTTGTTGGTGGGCGGAGCCCAGTCCAGCGGCGAGTGCAGGTGATTCCGCCCGCCTGTGGCGCCACTCGTGGTGTGGCGGTTGTGGATTGCGTTGGCATCCTCGGGAGTGCTGGAGAAAACAATTGTAGAACGTGCAGAGTTGGGGCCGAAGGAATATGTACTGCGCCCCAAAACACCCAGACAAAGTCCTGTCATGTTCACGGTGCAGAAGCGTTTTGGGAAGGCTGAAAGCTAAAATGTGGGCCGCCGTGGACGAAATCAATACTAGGACACTCACGATGCCGCCCGTAGGTAAGTCCTGTAATTTAAGAACACTGCTATTTCAAATAGCTCGTGGTTATTTATGGGGTATATTTGGGAACGCTGGACATTTTTCAACAGATTGAACGCCATAGACCATTGCAATTGCAAGCCTCCACCGAACTTTTTTAAAGTTATCATTTATCGGATATTCGCGGTGTTTGTATTGATACTGGATATATCTGGATTTAGGGCTGTCCCCATTTAGCCATCTTGTCCAGAAATTCTTCCACTTCCTTGATCATGAGGCGGCGTCAGACTGCGCAACGGCTGCGGCTCCTCGAGGCTAGATGGAGGTCCGGTATATATATCCATTGAAATCATCAGCGCTCTACACGCATTCCCTTCTTGACAAAGACATCCCACCACAATGTCGTCGGACCAGCGAATCGCGAGACTGAACAAACTTTTTCAATCAATTCTATCTGGAGGTCGCATCGTCTCGCGAACCAGAAGGACCTGTCCTAGAAGCGATATGCGCTCAACCAGATCCCGTGGATTGTATCCACAAACTCCAGATAGCTCAGTCGGCCTCCCATCGCTGCAGGCCGCGATGAGATTTGATCTCGACACCACATTTCTGAATGGTCGCGCCACGACATTATCAATTTCTCAACACCCGCGATGGACGAGATAGATGGGGAAAGCTTCTTGGGAAGGTCTTGCTTTCCATCGTCGAGCCACCACTATTCTGGTCGGCTTCTCTCGAGCATTTCGCTCGGGTATTGGAAGATGACGGACAGTTAGTTTGTCTATCTCTCTTTTCATATTGTATCTAATTGAACACCCAGGGAGTCGTTCGCTTGGCTTCTCTTGCAGCTCATTTCTCTTCCAGAAGAGAGCGCGAAGCCATATACCCCACTTGCAGAGGATCAACAGGTCATGAACCAGATCCTCACGTCGAGTATTCCCAGTGTCCGGATGATCGGGAGCAAGATCAAGCATGTTCTTGATGTCACCACCGTTGCAGCTCCCAAGGGCGAGTTTAGCCCTGGTGGCCGACACGACAACGACTTTATTGACTTTCGCGAAGTATCAATTCTTCCTACAGCCGATGAGATCATTTCGAATGAGCTCCCTTTCTTGCGTCCGAGCGAATCGATAGAGGATCCGAATACGGCCGAAAATCGCATGGCCATATATTTGGATAATCAATTCCGCCTCCTCAGGGAGGACATGCTTGCTGAGATGCGGGAGGAGCTGCACATAGCTCTTGGTCGGAAGAAGGGGTACCACCGTGGATTGGTGATTGAGAGACTGAAAGTGCTCAAAATTCACTGCGGGCCGGAGGGCAAACGGTGCAAGTGGGGTATCATGTTCCAGATGTCCACAGACTTGCCACAATTAAAAAAAGTCAAGCCCAACAATCGCAAGGCGTTCTTCACCGACCACCGCAGGATCTTCATGCATCAATCGCTAACAAGTCTTCTTGTCGACAATGAGATCGTTGCTTTTCCAATTATCAACAGGGATGAAGAGCTCTTGGCTCGAAATCCGCCTATCATTATCCTGCAGTTCGAGGGCGAGACCAGTACCCGCAAGGCATTGACCAAGCTAAAGCTGGCCCAGAATATCAAATTAATCCAGATAGACACCGCTATATTTTCTTTCGAGCCCATTTTGCGGGCGATCCAACGCGCTAAGAAATTACCCCTCTCCAAGGAACTCCTGTTTTGGACCGATGGAACTATTCCATCGGAAGTCGACTCACCTCCGTCACTTGTCGACGCGGTGGTGAGGAATCCGCAACAAGAACTGAAAACACTTCTGGGCACCACCTCCTCTGTTATCCTTGATAAATCTCAGGCCGCGTCTCTTGTTGCGGGGCTTACGCAGAAGCTGTCGCTCATCCAGGGACCTCCAGGTATGTGGATAACATGATTGTTGGTTGCGAAAACTGATCCGACTCGCGGGCAGGTACTGGAAAAAGTTTCATCGGAGCGCTTCTCGCCAAGGTCCTCCATGACACCACCAGCAAAACCATCCTCGTTGTATGCTATACGAACCACGCTCTCGATCAATTTCTGGAGGATTTGCTCAAAATTGGTATCCCTGCGTCGAGTATGGTTCGGTTGGGTGGGAAGTCAACCCCACTGACAGAGCCATTGAGTCTCTATAAGCAGAAAAGCGACCACAGATTTCAACGGTCTGATTATACCACCATCGATGCGTTGAAGGCGTTTTCTGAAGACTACTGCAAAAAGTTGGAAGATGAATTTTCCCGCTACACCTCCTTCCAGGTTACTTCGGACCAGTTGTTGGACCACTTGGAATTTGAAGATCCCGACTACTTCGAAGCATTTCGCGTTCCGAAAAACACAGGTGACATGACTCGTGTTGGTAAAAAGGGCCGGGCGGTGCATCCCACCTATCTGCTGAATCAGTGGTCCAGTGGCTGGGATGCGGGGATCTTCAAGCAGGAAGCTCACGTTCAAGAAGCTGCAGATATCTGGTCAATGACAATAGCGCAGCGCCGGGAAAGGGTCAATATCTGGAAACGCGATTTATTCGAAGAACAAATCAACAATCTCTATTCGACTGCCAAACAATATAATACGGCCCAAATGGAACTTTCCCGGAAATGGTCTGAGCGAGATACGGCCAAATTACAACAGAAACGGATTATTGGGTGCACAACCACCGCGGCAGCGAAATATTGTGAGGACATTCAAGCCGCGTCTCCATCTGTTCTTCTAGTAGAAGAGGCTGGAGAAATTCTCGAAAGTCATATCCTCACGGCTCTAGGAAGGGACAAGGATCAATTGATTCTCATTGGTGATCATAAGTACGTGCAGCTTTATACCTTTCAACTTGCTCTTTCCTCATGTCCGTGGCTCCACAGGCAATTGCGGCCCAAAATCAACAGCTACAAATTATCAGTGCGTTGCAAGCATTGTGCCATATATGCTCTAATCTATTTCTGTAGGTCGAGAAAGGGGAAGGATACGACCTGAATAGGTCCCTCTTCGAGCGTCTGGTCTTGAAGGGATATCCACACGAAACTCTGAGCCAACAGCATCGGATGCGGCCAGAAATCTCCGCCCTCATTCGCGAGCTCACCTACCCAGATCTCACTGATGCTGCAGACACCCAGGGCCGACCGAATCTCCGTGGTGTCACAAATAACATCGTCCTCATCGACCACCAACACCCAGAAGATGACATGCCAAATCTAAGTGACCGGAATGATCTCTCTACCTCGTCAAAACAGAACACCCACGAAGTCGAGATGGTCTTGAAGATTGTTCGATACCTTGCCCAACAAGGCTACGGAACGGACAAATTGGTGATACTGACACCCTATCTGGGTCAGCTCCGGAATTTGGCCGAGTCTCTGAAGCAGGACAATGACCCGATCCTGAATGATCTCGATTCCTTCGATCTCGTCAAGGCCGGTTTATTACCGGCAGCAACTGCCCAAGTAGCCAAGAAACCCATACGTCTCGCTACAATAGGTAAGCACAGAATTGATGCACCGCTTGTTGCTATTCATTAACTCATGCTTCTAGATAACTACCAAGGCGAGGAGAGCGAGATCGTCATCGTCAGCCTCACTCGAAGCAACTCGAATCATGACATTGGTTTCATGTTCTCCCCTGAGCGTCTGAATGTCCTCCTCTCCCGAGCCCGAAATGCGTTGATCATGATTGGGAACACGGAGACATTCTCCAAGTCTCGCAAGGGCGGCGAGATCTGGAACAAATTGTTTGGTCTGTTGAAGAAGGGGAACCACATCTACGATGGACTCCCGGTGGCATGCGAACGCCATCCGGACCGCAAAGCGCTTTTGGTAAGCTAACGATCTAACTGTTCACAAAATATTAGATCCAACTCGCTTACACTCATCGACAGTGCAGCCCAGCTGATTTCGATAATGAATGTCCTGATGGAGGGTGTAAGGAACCATGGTGAGACGACTGCATGCGCCGAGCAAAGGGATACTGACTTTGCCTCAGCGGAACCAAACTGAACTGTGGATTGCACGACTGTCCGTCGAAATGCCACCAAATCTACGACCACTCCAAAATGCCCTGTGAATTCTTCATGCAGTCCAAATGCGATCAAGGCCACAACAAGACCTGGAAATGCAGCGAAGGTCCACCACTCACTTGCTCCACATGTGAGAGAGAGGCGAAGCAGCGAGAGAAAAAGGCGAAAGAAGCTTTCCGGCTCCAGAAGCAACGAGAGGCGGCAGAACTTGCCCATGCCGCACGACTTGCTGAGGTCGAGCAGAAGATTCAAGCTGAGAAACAAAACCTTCGGGATGCTCAACTTGCAGAAGAACGGCGGCAAGCGATCCAGCAGAAGGAAGCTGATCTTCAAGAAGCCATGTCTCTAACCGCGAGTGTATCGTCCAGGATTGCGAAAGCGGCTTCGAATGCGGCCTCGGGTGTTGGCGCGTTTGCATCATCTCTATTCTCTCCAACCTCAGCTCCTCCAGAGGGAAGCAATGACTCGCCTGCGTCCCCACCAACGCCTGGACCTATCGATGCTCCGCAGCCACCGACCACAACCTCGCCCAGCCCCGAGAATTCGACCGAACCAAAAAATAAAACTGAAGACCCCATGGAAGCAACACTATCCAAGGCCAAGATTGAATGGGATCGACAGAAGCAGATAGAAGGCGCAAGCAATGATGCCATTGACGCACTCATGGAGATGACCGGGCTCGAGGCGGTGAAATCACAAGTGTTGAAGATTAAAAGCAAGGTCGACACGTGTGAGCGACAGGGCGTGTCTCTGAAGAATGAGAATTTCAACGTCTTGCTGCAAGGGAACCCTGGAACAGGTAATTTCTACAGTCCGTTCTAGCTACTAGACTTACAGTAAATAACAGGGAAAACTACTGTTGCCCGGCACTATGCCAAGTTTTTGACATCGGTCGGCATACTCTCTGGAAACGAATTTGTTGAGACCACTGCATCAAATCTAGCAAACGACGGCGTCCCAGGAGTCAAGAAGCAGATTGAAGACCTAATCAAGAATGGCGGCGGCGTTTTCTTCATCGACGAAGCATACATGTTGACCAGCGAGCACAATTTCCAGGGAAAATCGATCCTGGACCACTTGCTCGCCGAGATGGAAAACAACAAGGGAAAGGTTGCCTTCGTCCTCGCCGGGTACAAGACACAGATGGAAAAATTCTTCCAGCATAACCCCGGGCTGCAAAGCAGGGTGCCCTACGTCCTGGATTTCATTGATTACACCGACAAAGAGCTCCATGCCATGTTGATACGGCTCATCGAGAAAGAGTGGAAAGGGAGGATGAAAATCGAGGATGGACTAATCGGTCTGTTCATGCGAATCGCGATTCGCCGCCTTGGGCGGGGTCGCGGCCGCGAGGGCTTTGGCAACGCGCGAGATCTTCATACCCTGCTCTCCAAAGTCCGCGAGCGACAAGCTGACAGGCTGACAAAGAGTCGAGCCCAAGGGAAAAGATCTGATGACTTCCTCATCCTGAAGGAGGACCTTATTGGACCTGATCCATCGGAAGCGATTGTTGAGAGCGCAGCATGGATCAAGCTGCAGAAGCTCACTGGACTGAAGGCCGTGAAAAACACCATCCGTATTCTGCTGACCCGAGTCAAAATGAATTACCTTCGGGAATTAAAGGAACTGGAACCTATGCAAACATCCTTCAATCGCGTCTTTGTGGGCTCTCCGGGGACCGGCAAAACCACCGTGGCCAAATTATACGGTCGAATCCTGGCGGATCTGGGGCTGCTTAGCAGCGGGGAAGGTTAGCTGATTCCCATGTCCAACCCTCACCTGCTCATTGTGCTTCAAAAGTTATCACGAAGAATCCCGCAGATTTCGTTGGGAGTGCCCTTGGCCAGTCAGAGGCCAACACCAAAGCAATACTAAACAATACGATTGGGAAAGTATTGATCATCGATGAGGTGTGTAAAGGTGATCCACGCAAATTTCAAAGGCTGATAGTGATCATAGGCGTATATGCTTTATGGTGGTGGGGGCAGTGGCAATAAATCCGATCCATACAAGACCGCTGTAATCGACACGATCGTGGCGGAAGTGCAGAGCGTTATTGGAGAGGATAGATGCGTTTTGTTGCTCGGCTACAAGGACCAGATGGAAGAGATGTTTTTGGTATAACCCAGTCGTTCAGGCTTGGTATTGTCAACGCTAACAAGGATCTTTTTCATAGAACGTGAATCCCGGTCTGAGCCGGCGCTTCCCCATGGAAGACGCATTCCATTTCGAAGATTTCAATGACTCCGAGCTCCTCGAAATCCTCAACTACAAACTGGGTGATCAGCACCTCTCTGCGACAGAGCCAGCCAAGGCAGTTGCAATTGAAGCCCTCAGCCGACTACGCAATCGCCCAAACTTTGGAAACGCTGGTGCCGTCGAGAATCTCCTTAGCCAGGCCAAAGGGCGGCAACAGCTCCGTCAAAGCGACTCCATCGATGTCATCTTCGAACCCCAGGACTTTGACCCGAACCATGACCGTGACGCCCATTCTGCCTCGAATCTCGATAAACTGTTCGAGGATGTGGTTGGCTGTGAAGAAGTGGTCAGCAAACTAAGGTCGTACCAGGGTATTGCCCGCACGATGAGGAGCCGCAACATGGACCCTCGCAAGAGGATTCCAATGAACTTCATATTCAAGGGACCACCTGGTATAACTTTATTACCAGCTGTCCAATGCCAAAACTAATGTATCATATCCTCCAGGGACCGGAAAGACCACCACTGCGCGTAAAATGGGCCAGGTCTACCGCGACATGGGGCTTCTCTCATCAGGAGAAGTCATTGAATGCTCTGTCTCCGACCTTGTCGGCCAATACGTCGGGCAAACTGGCCCTAAAACCAAAGCGCAATTCGAAAAAGCATTGGGCCAAGTTCTTTTCGTCGATGAGGCATACCGACTCGCAGAGGGCCATTTCGCGCAAGAAGCCATGGATGAAATGGTCACGCTCATGACGGACGAGAGATTCCGGGGGAAACTCGTCATCATCCTTGCTGGCTATGACAAAGACATGAATCGACTCATGGGCGTTAACAGCGGCCTCTCGAGCAGATTCCCGGACAGTATCACTTTCAAGCACATGGCTCCACAGGACTGTCTGCAAATGCTGGTCTTGGAGCTTACAAAAGAGCAAATCTCCGCACCCTGTCTTGCCGACCCGTCGATGTCAGCCTATGCCGAGGCTATGCAGGTTATACAGGACCTATCATGCCTCGAATCATGGGGAAACGGACGCGATGTCAAGACCCTATCAACCCGCTTGGTCAATCTGGTATTCGAAACCGCCGCCACTGATCCAAATTCTGATCTGTGCCTCAGCGGGGAGGATGTTGTCAAGTGTATGAGAGACATGCTGAGCGAGCGCTGGGAGCGGGAGAAAAATACGTCGGTTCCTCGGTCACATCAAGGGATGGCTCAGATGCCAGGCCCCAGAAGCCAGTCCCCTCCGCCGGAAACGTCAACGACGACCACGACCACGACCGAGATTGCACCCCCAACCCCGCCCAAAACGGCCACAAACACGGACGCAGGTCGTGACCCTGGTGTTTCTGATCAAGTATGGCTTCAGCTCCAAGCTGCTATACGAGCAGCAGAAAAGGAGGCTACGCGAAAGCGAGAAGCAGCCGCTAAATTACAACAGGAGATCGAAGAGGCGGCAAAGCGCGAGCACGAAGCTAAGCTAGCGACCGCGAAAGCGGCGGAAGCTTTGAAGAAAAAGGCTGATCAGGAGGCTAAGCGCAAACTCGAAGATCTGCGGCTCCAGGAGACGATCGCCAGAGCTGAGCGGGAGAGGCTTGCGGCAGCTATGAAGGCGAAACAGGAAAGGGAAGAAAAGGAGCGTCGAGAGGAAGCCAAAGCACAGGCTAAACTGCGCGATTTGGGTGTTTGTCCGCAGGATTCCGATGGCAGAAAGTTTCAGGAGGGTATCGCTGTGCAGGGGGGGCTCATTTCGTCGACAATGCTCAACTGGGCATGTAATATACCACCAGAGATTGATGATACCGAATACACGCATGTATATAATCGTAAAAATAATCAAGATTTTTGTAAGACACAAACCACACGTGCCATAAAACCGATATCCTGCACCCACTACTACATGTCAGAGCACCCTAAACGCGGCCCACTGATCGTCATCGAAGGCCTCGACCGGTCAGGCAAGACAACCCAAACCGCCGCCCTCCTCGCCCGGCTCACCAAAGCCAACAACACACCCACAAAACTATTCAAATTCCCCGGTCAGTCCCCCCACATCCCGCGCATCCAAGCCAATATCAACGGGGAGCAAGGTGCTCAGACCGCACGACCCGCATCGGCAAGGAGATCGACGCCTATCTCCATTCCACATCCGAGCTCGACGACCACGTCATCCACCTCCTCTTCTCCGCGAACCGGTGGGAGCTCGCGTAAGTCACACACAGCCCCCACAGTCGCCGTGGCTGATCACTATTCACTCTCCCCACCCTACATAGATCGACTATAGACGCCCTCCTGCTTCGCGGGACGGCGGTGGTGTGCGACCGGTACGCCTTCTCCGGCATCGCCTTCTCCGCGTCCAAGGGGCTCCCTCTGGCGTGGTGCCGCGCGCCGGACGTGGGGCTCCCCGCACCGGACCTGACGGTCTTCCTCGACATCACGCCCGCGCAGGCTAAACGCCGCGGCGGGTACGGCGAAGAGCGGTACGAGAGGGAGGAGATGCAGGCGCGGGTCAGGGAGATCTTTGGGGCCCTTGGGGAGGAGATGGCGAGAGAGGGAAAGTGGGCTGTCGTTGATGCAGGGATGGGGGAGGAGCAGGTGTCGGAGCAGGTGTGGGGGCTTGTGGGACCGCTTATCGGAGGAATAGAGGGACCCATCCAGCGCCTGTGGGTAGACGGTTCGTAGTTCTGGCGTTCATCGATCACTACTGGCGTCATGGGGATCGTTACTGTATTGATTTGGTATGCGTATAGATCGTTCAGTACGCAACGGGGGGGTATGAGGAATGACAGGAGGTATTAATAAGAGTATCATTTGAGGGTGGTGTTTGGGAGATCAGCTAAAAAGTACAACATATCGAGACAAGGGCGCAGGGGGCGGAGAATCAAGAATGAAATAGAAAGATCGTGGACCTGGTAACGTGAGCCATTACCACTTTAAATAGTACGGGAAACAATCCCGCCTACAACGTCCAAATTCTAGTCGTGAGGGAGTGGGTAGTGGATCAGATATCCGATGAGAAGCGCGACACGACGATAGCGAGTGCAATCAAAGCACCCCAGCACCATCTTTCCCATAGTATCTGGCTCCATTTTCCCGCCCACCTGTAGCGGGATTTCTATTATCCTCAGGCTTCCCGATGGGGTTAGCACTGTGGATTGATCTCGACGCCGCACCGCCCGATGCGGAGGCCCCTACTGGCGTCCCGAGTGGCGATATGAATGATGAGGATGGCACAAGTTGCAGCTGGGTTGTACCTAGTCTTGGTGGGGGTAACAGGGAGGGGGAGGGTAGGCCGGGTTTCGATTCGCTCGAGGGTATATCACTCTTGCCGCGTTCCTTTTCGCCCATGTTGGGCAGGTCGCGAGGGAGTGGTGTGCAATACTAAAAAGATATATTAGAAAACAGAATAATAACAAAGGACGGTAACAATTGTGGGGAAATCAATCCATCTGATTGCCGGTTTAAAGACCGGGGGTCGGGTAACAAGGACTGATGTTGTTGCTGTCTCTGCTCACCTCTGGGAATGCATCTTTAAATCGATGCTGTGCAAGGTTCCAAGCATGACTGCGGCCGGCAAAAGTTCGTTTGTGGGCGTCGGAGGATGTCACCGATCCCGTCGTCATTTCGTCTGAAAGCATGAATGACAAGAGACCTGTGAGGCTGCGGATGGGTGTGAGTGTCAGTACAGTCCCTTGATGATGACTCAAGACCACAGCTGCATGCGGAAAGGTGGGAGCGAAGGGTTTGGGTATACTCACATGGTAGCCACGCTCCATGCAGGATTCCACTGAATGGCGGAATTAGTACGCAGTATAGCATAAAAAAACGCAAAAGCGTTCACTTACAGATCCGGGGTGGAAATCAGACATTGAAAAACAGATTTTCTTGTCAGGCTGGAATCGTCCAGAGGGAGTTAACATCTGCATCATGGCTCCACTGAGATATTGAGGCTGTTGTCATGATGAGCGCTCATACCTTGATGCCTGGGGGCTTGAAGGGATATTCTGAAGGAAACAAGAGCAGACCGTGGTACTCCCCACCCGAGAAGGGTGAATCTGGAGGTCCTCGCTGTCACAACATGAGCCGCCGCAAGGGCTGAGGGAGATAAGGGAGCCTACGATGAGGAAATTCCCTGTTGATGAAGTTGAAGAGAATCCGGCAAGAAAGAGAAAGGCGATACGCACAGGTGAGAATGTTCTTTTCGTCCGGCACTGCCCACACGAACGGGGGTGGCTCCTTCTGCATGACAACATACTCCTTGGTAAGCTACATGTTCCCGGGCATCGATGAGACTGGGGGGTACTGGGAGAACGGACTGAGGATACGCACACGCTTCTGGGCGGCTTTGCTGGCCATTGAGAGATGGAAAGTGGGTGGTGGAGGGGTGAGGTTGAGGAACAGATGGCTTGACAGGGTTGTAAACAAGCGCAAAAGGTAGGAATGCGTGGGAATGTAGGAGACAGGGTCCTGAGGGAACTTTGGAACAACTTTGGGATGTTCTCCGTCTTACTTAAATATCTCCACCAGAGGTTCCGGACTATATAGCCGCCGCATGTCCACATGCCCACCACCACCACCGGGGGTCACACCACAAGTGTCTTATATCCTCCTCACTGCCTTTTCCTAGGCGGAATTGAGCTCAGTCTCTTGGGCACCTGCCAGAGCCTATTGTTGTCGGCCGGCGTATGCGACTGACAGTTTCAGCCCTAAAGGAGCTGACAAGCCCCATCGTGAATCATAATCCTGTGCTCTCTCCCGGATATCTTGTTCAATGCCGTCTAATTAAGTGAGCCCATGTCGCCGAACCATGATCTTCATCCACCCACGCTTTCGACGCTCTCATCCCTGCCCTTCCTCAACCATCTATCTATTTCTTCTACCTAAATCTTGCTTCATCTCGGACGTAACATCGCATCACGCCCGTCGTCCAAACTGGCCCTTTGAGTTAGACAATGAGATCGGGGAGACCGGCCGTTGGCCCGAGCGCAACACCCCGGTCGTTGGGCACGCATATGTACTCATATCGTGCACACAGGCGTCTCTTCAAGTAGCCGATGCCATCACCCGCGCCTTTGGTTGCTCGTGCGTGCCGCAACAGGTTTGGTGAATCTCCCCCGCATAAACAATCGACATCTATTATTCGATCAGTGTATACGTTGAGTTACACTACCTCAGTTGAGGCGTGCCAGCGACAACACATATATAATGCCTGGAGACGGGAGATGATTATGCACCGATTCGGCATATTGTTTATTTCCTACAGTCTCTTGGCCTTGACAGTAATAGACACTAATATGGCCTCCGTTGTCCTTCACGTATGGCTCTTATCGCGGGCTTGTTTTCCCTAACCGTATTAATGCAACCGGTCTACCACATAAAACACCGTTGGTCGTAGTATTCATGGAATAACAATTGCTCGGCCATGATGAATGATTTCACATGGGGACCCAAAGTAACGAGGCATTTGTGCGAGATGAATTTACAAAGCATGGCCCACAAGCAATCCGAGCCCTCTCACCTACGCCGGCCCCCACTTTTGCCTTACTCATCCGCTTCCTCTCACGTTCTTCCTCCTTCGCGCGGGCCCCTCGCTGCCGTGGATCGATCACTTCATAGTCCCGTTCAGCCTTCCTGCCCTCCTCGCCATCGTCTTTCGGGAAATGCAACGCATGCCCCATAAACCCTTGGTCATCGTCGACCTCCCTCCCAGGATCCTCAGCGGATAGTACAGGCTCCCGCTCCTCCTCCCCGCCGTCCCCCACGTCCGCCATCTCGGCGTCATCATCGAACGCCGTGCTCTTCAGCTTCCCCCGGAAACTATCAAGGGCGGCGAGGACATCGCTCTCGTCCCTCCGCTTGCCCTTCTTATTCGCGCCGCGGCCTTTGGCGTACTTCGCAAGCTCCTCCTCGAGATATGATTTTTTGACCTTCTTTTTTGAGTGCTCGTCATCGCTATCGTTCTCCCTCTTTGACAGTTTGCGGATCTCTGCCTCCATCTTCTCGATCTCGATCTTGCGCGAATTCCTATAGATTGAATCAGTTCAGCAGTTTAGTTATATGTGCCGGCACTAACTCTCCGGCGGCCTGCTCCTGAGCATGTTTTTCCCGAATCTTCGTTATGTCCAGGTCTTGAGTCTTCTTGGGAGGTTTTTCCTCCTGCGGGGTGTATCAGAATTGGGAAAGCACGTGAAAATATCGACAACCTGTACTTTGGGTACATCTCGACTTTTAGTCTTCGCAGGTGGCTGCGTGACAAAATCCGGAATGTCCGTTGACGGCTGGGGGTCATTAACCACTTCCAAACAGCAAAGTAAGGCCAAGCAGATCACAGCACGAGGAACACGAACAATCGGGACGAAAGATGGCCTTCTTTTTGAACACAACTGGCTCATCTTCGCCGCCAGCATCCTCGTCTGCCCCAAAGCTCAGCAGCTTGACATTCCTAGGCCACACATAAACGCACCGCACTCATCGCTTCGATCCACACTCACTTTTTGGCCCCCTTGCGGCGTTCAGCCTCTTCCCGCTCGCGCTGCGCCTCCTCTCTTGCGCGCTGCTGGGCACGCTTCTCGGCAGCCGTGATCCGGGGTACGATATCCTCGAACGGGTTGTCCACTATCCGGATGTTGGTGATTTTTGGTGGGCTAATCATGGTGAGTTTGCGTTCTTGTTCAAGGTGTGGTAGAACCCACTATACTGGTCGTTCATTCGCGCCGATTTCTTGTGTATGTTCAGAATATGTATCGTTCTCTCGACACATCCGGCTTACCCATCTCGCCGATTTTCAAAACATCTTTGTTCGAGATCCATCAATTTTATGACGATAACAGAAAGAAGAGCACGCACTGTATACTGTGTCTCCCATACATCTTCCGAATAGTGTGTGTTTGCCGTGAAGCTCGTCGGCACGATCTGCACTCGCATCAGAGGTGTGAATGTAATACAGTAGAGTCCGCACCCAAAGTAATGAAGAATTGCGAATCATTCGAGTTTTTCTTCCCATTGTTCGCCATTGCAACCAAGCCGCGATGCGCGAACCTCAGCCGCGGGTGGATTTCATCCTCAAAAGGGTCTGCCAGCTCCCAGCTCGTCAACCAAAACACCCCCGGAGGCAAAGCCCAACGCACCGCCATAGAACGACTCCCCACCACCACCGGTGCCCGTCTTGTCACCAGTCTGCACAAGGAAGCCGGGGACTATCCTTCGGGCGCCGCGTCAGCTCTGTTCCGGGACCGAACGAACCACACGACGTGTTACCGGTGAAATATGACACCATCATAGTACCCTGGAGGGAGGCGGCTCAGCTATGCCCGCTGGGACATATCAAAACTCACCGACCCTCCATCGCAAGTGCAAGAAAGTTCCGACATGTTTTAGGCGTTTCCTAGGAGTGACTGAGCACGCTGCTGTTTGATGTTCCCTGGCTGATGTACCTTGGACCACAGCTCGATGTCTATTTCACCCGCGGTCGTCTCGATGATCACGCGCCCGTTCGTTGGGAGCGCCATATGGGGTATCAGTAGGGTGAAGGAGTAGACGTAGACTCGACAACGACCACAGCTGGGTGTTTCGCTTCGATCACGCGTCTGGGAAAATGAATTGTTTACCGTAACCGTGAGGATCAAATATAGAGACCCTGAACCGCCTGGCTGGCTCTGACTCGCGAGCAACCGTGACATGCACTTATGCACTAGAAGCGTTGCATACGATATCCTTCACATGTGTATGTACATATACAGTCTTATAGAGCCAACGATGCGCTGAAATCAAAGGGTGCACCGCTCAAGCCTGCGGTTGACAACGAGGCGCTCGAAATGGTACTCCAGTCAGCACCGTTGACCTGGATCTGGAAACAAGCAAGCAATAGCTGAGTATAACCGTCTCCACGGGGCGTAGACATGCTTTACCTCGTAGTCTTCTCCCTGGTGGGGGTCGGGGTTGCTGATGAGCTCCCAGTAGAGCCACGGTACTTTGTAGTTGTTAATTTTCTGGACGTTGGACTGCAAATTCGCGTCCTTCCGCTGCCAACGAGGGATCCCCATTCCTCGACGATGAGCTTCTTCCCGGCAGCTTGGGCCTGACTGATCGCGCTGGGCATGAAACTGTCATAGTCGCTTCACATGCCATCGTTGTGAGCTGAAACAAGAATCCCGGATAAACATAAACCATACTCGTTATAATCATGGATAGCGACGACGTCAATGGCCGGGCAGGCACTGCTGAAAAACAGGGATTGGACGCTAGACGCCGCCGAGCCGCCCCCGGTAAATATAAGCTGTTTTCGGTCACCAACATTGTTTCGGATCTATCGTGATCAAATTGTCATGAGTCACCGGGTATAGAGGGACCGGGCTGCTCACTTGTTGGGCCGTGTTGCATATCCAAGCGAGGTTGTTCTGCGGGGGGATCAGGTATGGAAGATTCTTACCACGAGTGATTTTTACCTTGTAGAGCGTTTGATCAAATATCATTGGCCTTTTGAGCTCGCAAATGAGCGAAACTGTGGCAGTGGAGAGAGGCACGTACTCATTTTGGGCCTCGAGGCCGAAGATGTACGCCGAGAGATCACTCCACGGCTGGTTGTTTAGTAGCGCATTTTTATGGACATTGAGGATATGAGTTATCCGTTGATTGAATCGTCAATTGCGCCTGGTGGACATTAGCCTCTACTATAGCGGTCGCATATCAGAAATTGGTGCCTCACTTGGGTTGGTGTAAAAGCCGTCCACGCCGTACTTGGCACTGTAGACATCCCCAGCCAGCAAGCTGTTCTCTGGGGGGGCGGATTAGGGATGCGAGTTCTCTTCGCTTATGGAATACTGACGATCGTACATTCCTGGGTGGCTGTTGTGAGCGTCAGGTGTTGGTGTAGATTACCAGAAATTACCGATGAGCAATTTTATTCCTGGTCCCTAGATTGAGCGAATATGTTATATGTAAAATGGCTGATGATAATCCTCACCGCGAGCGTGAGCGTCGACCTGAACAAAAATCAAGTTCTGGCGTGGAGCTATTGGGCATGGCAAACTCACCATCAATTGGTCTATCTGATTGAGGATAGCATCATTGTAATTGCGGATCCCACCCGCCTCAAGGTCAGGAACCTGAACATTGTTGCTATTCTTTTGTCCGGCAGCATGTCCTGTAACCCAGGTCCTCAAGACCTAGCGGGATATATAGACATATACTTCAATGCAACAGCACGCAACGGACCTTCATTCCCGCTGCCTGCATGCCATCTAGTAAAGCATGGCGGTCTGCGTCGGGGAGACTGTAGGCGAAGTAATTCTTCAAGAAAATCAACTTGGGATGAACACAGGAGAATACTAGAAAGAGACGTTACATTAGCACCGGCGAAACTGGATGCTCCATATGCAGCCCCAGCACAGAGGAAAGTGATAAATGGGGAAATAAGAAACCTCATTCTCCTGCAGTAGTGCTAAATAATCATGGTCCACTATCTCTGATGTTTGATATATAGTCCGTGTCTCTTTCAGGATCCCATGAGAAGCAGAGGTGCCCAACTTAAAGTTGTGTTTCAATCCTGTCGGAACCTTGTGGGCGAAAAGCAGGTGAGGACCCACCTGTTTTCGTGCACACGAATCACCTGGCATTACTTCGAATTGGAGGACAACTTCCAGGTATTCTTAGCTGACAAAGTTTCAGCGCCTGATATCACAAGACCAGCAGTTGACAGGAATTTGTGTAAATATATGATTCCACTTGCGACGTGGCGGACTCGTCGAATCCCGAATCCATGAACGCACGAGGCGGAAACTTTATAAAAAGGCTAATGGAGCCAGCGGCCCGAACGGCATACCACTATTTGCATCTGTTTGGGAGCGCGGGCGACACCGTTTCAACGCTTCGCTTCGACCTTGAAGTTGTACAGCCGAGACTCAATTTCAACGGCCCCGCGGCTCCATTGGGGATAGCTAAAATCCCCATGATTTACCGTGGTCCTGCGTAGACCAACCCCAGCCCCCACGGCATCAGCTCAAATTCATGATTACTTCACCGGCTTTCACTGGGCCACATACTCCGAATTTGATTCCGGAAACCAATACCAAATACAGGAAGGCCGAATGGATGCACCTACATTTTAGCACTGGGATTTGATCCCTGCTGAGCGCTGGCCACGCGCTCTCTGGCTTCTCACTGGCCCCCCTGCTTGATCGTTGCACCTGCCGGAATAAATATTCTCATGGTTGCGCGGCATAATCTGACCCCGTGCATTCCCGGGTTCTTGCGTATGCATGTTATACAGGGCGCCCCACAAAAGGTCGAGGAACTTCCGCCCGTTGTCCGGGAACGCTGTTGCTTCGGAAATCTTATAATAACTCACCGCGGAGTGGACCAAATTGGATAGAAATTGAACTATATACTTTCAGATACCACTGGATGTGGTCCTGAAAATTTGGTGGTAAACGGCCCAGTAGGTGGTGGGTCCCTCGAGAGGACTTGATTCAGAGGACTGTCATGCTGGCCGAGTGATGCCACACCAGATTTTCAGAAAATGACGTCACCTGAGCCCTAGGGTCCTCGCGCCATTGTGAAACCGTTACAGAAGTCCAAGTCACATCAAAATTCCTATCATACTACCGGGACCACTTGATCGAAGTTTCAGAAAACAGGTCAGGGATGGTATGGGGTACAAATAGCCTCGCGTTGAACTGTGTTTCTCTGCACCTGCAACTCCAATGCTCGCACGCGCTCGGATTTCCATCCTCTTATTGATTGGGCTCGCAAATGCGCAGGATTTAGGTGTTCCGTTATCATGGAGGGTGTGTCTTGTCTATGATGCCGGTCGTACGATGATGCTGACCGGGGAGGATAGAAATTTTCCAATTCCAGGCCTCTTTCAGAACGCATCTCCATCTCACAGAATGCAATTAACAGCATACTCCCTCAAGTCAACTCGGCCATCGGAGAGTTCAATGGTGAGGCCCGCTCTTGATTCATGTCTCGGTCACCAAGTAACCTTCGCACAGGAATCGGATACTGGCAATCAGGAAACGTGTGGGCGGCGATGGCCAACCATGACCACATCGCTCAGACGACAACCAACCAAGCCAAGGTTGTGGCCAACCTTAATACCGTTTGGGGTCTGCGTGCAAATTACGATCAATTTGGGTGAGATCCTTTCAATTAGCCATTTTTTCCTGTTCTTATATCTCGTACCACAGGGTATGTCCGGAATTGCACAACTACACATAAACAGAGATACTCATCATAATTTGCGCAGTTTAACGATGATGCCCTGTATGTCATGTTTTGTCCTGGCCAATCCCCACCTATCTCACTCTCGCTGCAGCTGGTGGGCCCAAGCAGCGTATTATGGGTATAGAGCATACGGGGATCAGACGCTATTGTCGCACGCCGTAGCTACTTGGAATCACGTCACGAACTAGTGAGCGCCCCTTTTGATCTTCAAGGGGTCCTCTACTAAGATACCTCAGTGTTGTTACAGCTGCGCAAGCAGCCGCCGGGAAGCAACCAAATAAATCATTCACCTTAGCTGGGACCTGCGAGGGCTGTTCGTGACTTGCATCGATAGTTCCCAGATATTGAACTAATATCAATTGTAGCAACTATGGCTGGGGGTGTTTTCTGGGTATGGCCTCCAGTACACGGACACAATTTCATCTTTATCTAATCATTGGCCAATGAATAGAGACCGACGACTGATGATCAGTCCATTAACTCTGTCACCACTGGGTCAGTTCCTCATGTCAATATCCATTTTAGCTATACTCACAGACTTGCCTCAGACTTTACATCACGCGAGTGAAATTCTCCCAAAATCACCCTCCGCTCTAACAACGACGAATAATAGTTTATCAGCTAGTTTGGCTGAAGCCACGGGCGATTCGAAGTACACCAACGCGGCGATCCTGAGTGCCAATTGGATCAAGGCACATAATATCAATTCCGGAAACATCGTCCTCGATACGGTTAATGGTCATGATTGCACCAGGTCCCCAGCGACCTGGCTATTTACCTACAACAGCGGAAAGTATATTGAAGGTCTCAGTATTCTGGCTGACGTTACTGGAGATGCTCAATGGAGAACTCTGTATGGTTTCCTTCCTTCGAATATGACACGTACTCATGAATATGCAGTATGATCAACATCGTCGCGGCGGCTGTGAAATCAACCGCCTGGGAGGGAACCGATGGTATCATTACTGAAGGTGCAAGTCCAAGCGCCAACAACGATGCAGTCGGATTCAAAGGTAATTTGATCGCACGATCATGGCCGCCCTCTGACGTCTTGTAGCTATTTTCATCCGCGGACTGGACGAGGCGTTTGTCAGAAACCCTTCCAACACAAACCTCCGCATCCTGATCCATAGCTACGTTGACGTTCAGGTGAGAGATGTGTGTCCTATTTCGCCACAAAACAACTGACGTATCATGTAGTACAACGCACTCTTGGATTTGGCGGCCACCGGAACAACCTACTCCTCCAACTGGCATGGTCCACCCCAAGCATTCACCACGTGGGGACAACTCGCCGCTCTTGACGTCTTCGTCAGCGCTATCAACGCCAACTAAATGAGTTTGCGCTCTTGCACATGTTATTATAAACAACTTGAATGGAATCTACACCTGCTGTACATAATTGTATTACGCGAACAAGATATTAAGTAGATCAACAGCAGCCTTGAGGGTATATTGTAAATACAGAAACGCCACGGTCCCATCAACTGCATGCGCGGCATGCTTGCCTTTCAAATTGACCAGTCAACGCCACAATCCAACCTGTGTTCCCGTATTATCATCTGATGAGACACAGCAACAACCGGCCACACATCCTCCGCCAGTGGGCTGAATAATTAAATATCAGGTTAGAATATCGGCTCTGCGTAACGCGTGTATATCCCCCGCTTACCTCGGCTGCCGAAACCGCTCGCTTCGCATCAACACAAAACTGTGGCTCACGGCAAGATGGTGGTCCCCAGCTCCGACCACTTCCGTATTGAAAACGAGCAACACATCGGTGCCAGCTTCCGGTGGGGTGGCTACAATATCGTAAACGAGGTCGACAACCCCGTTCACGGGATGTGAGAATCGGTATGGCCCAAAGCTGGAGAGTGTCTCCGCTATCTCGTTCTGCCCCTGCACGGGGCGTGTTTTTCGGAAATCTACAATTTGGAGGAACAGTAAGCCAAAAACAGCGTTGAGAGGCTGGGAGATGCACAGGATTTGCCCTTTGGTATGAAGAGCTCCACCTCGGGTAGAGGACGCACGCGAACAAGGGGATGCGCACTAATAGCTCGATAAGAGAAGACGGCATTTTTCGCATATGCTGATGAGATACTAGCGCGGTTGGTGTCGAACGCTTTGAGATACCTAGCTCAATGTTAGATACATGCTACCAGGGATCCTTTGATGCCAACCGGGTGATAAAATCCACGGCAAGTGGCTTTATAGTTCCCGTAGTCTCGTCCGGGGTGGATGGGGTGCTGGTGGTGAGACTTGGGGACCGGTGCAGGGCCTCGGAGGCCGCCCCACTGTCCTCCGAAAGATGACCATGTTCAGCTGTGGTGGGAACCTCTGGCTCTAGGGTGTCCGACCAGACTGGTACTGGGCTTTTCCTTGTGTATCACAATCGGCACGTCAGAACTTGACAGAGCAGGATATGAATGGCTGGCACCATTCAATAACCATACCATCTTCACTTTACGGTGTAGCTACATTACCACACTGCAACGTTTGCGGATAGTGCTCACGACGTACCGGATGAACGCCCTCGTTTTTTCTAACCCGTGCGCAATTAATTTCCTCAATTCGCGCTTGTAAAACAACTTCCTGTTCATCTGGTAATCATTGTGGGTTTTTTTGCAGTTTGCTGGGAGCGGGAAGAAGCTGCAGGATTCGCGTATAAGACGGCGCTCAGGTATGGCTGCAGGAATGAATTCTTGCTTCACCATTGTCGTGGATGTGGACGGTGATATATCGCCTCCACAATGTGTCATCATGCTTACGGCGGTTTGATTACCGTAATTAATTTGAAATACTTGATATCAACACCAACTAAACGGCTGTACTATTCCACAGCTCTACTCTTTGAACCCACCAACAGAAGCTATGCCCTCAACCAGCCGCCTATACTCCCTCAAAAGCTCCCCGACCTCTGAAAGCCGAAGGTCATCCACGGTGCACTCCAAGAATCTCTGCTTTGGCGGAGCGAGTTGGAGAAGGGCAGGGGACTCTGGGCGTGAGGACGATGGTGTGTCGGCCTGGTTTGCGGATAAGCCGTGCGGCGGGGGAGCATCGAGGATCTTTGTGATGGGGGAGGCGATGCCTGACAGTGGGGATCAGTCTATGCTGGCGTCGGACATGGGAGAACAAACCTTCAATCCAGCAAGACCAGATCGAGACATGTGAGCCAAGCGGTCAGTCAAACTCTTCCTCCCGGCCGCCTGCTTTCTTTGTCTGTTCTTTTCCCTCCTCTGGGAACTTAGCATACTCTCGAAACTCTTGATACTCCTTGTATCCCCTGTTTCAGCGGGGGCATTATCTTCATCATCCCCGTCATCTTCATCAGCGCTCTCGTCATCACTCTCATCTTCTGCATCATCCTCTGAACCATCACTGTTCTCCCCGTCCAACTGCCCGGAGGACCGCACCGAGCCTGGCCTCGAAACCACCAACAGCTGCTGTCCGACCTCCTCTCCGTTTGTTTTTGCCTTACCCACGCCAGGCATAGGCAGCGCTGCCGCAATGTTGGCAATTGAGAACCCGCTCTCGCGTCTCAAAAGCCCCAGGCCAGGTCTGACAGGCCCGACCACAGTCTCCCCGCCGGCCGCAGCGGGCGAAGTATTTGGCAAAAGCGAGCGCAAAATACCAAACGAGGAATCCACGACGCCCGTTATCACCTTGTTGGCCGACCCAGCGATTGCGTCTACTTGTTGTTCGACACGTCCACGGAGGCTCCCGGCGTCAGGAGGCAGCAGAGGCGAATCCTCTGGGGTCAGTTTGGGGCTCCTATTCAAGGGAATGGGTGTTAAATCCGCCGTGCTGGGATTGGGGTCAGTACATCCTGGGTATCTGCAACGATGTGGAGGACTCGCCTAACAACAGTGCTGCCATCCCCTAGCCCAAGGGCCGCAAGGTCCACATTTTCTAGGAACTCAGCGACAGCCAGTAGATTGATCAAACAGTAACTTTCCTCGCCGCCTATAGACTGGTTCCTGAATCGCTGCGCATATAAAAGATGCGATACCAGACGCGATGGGTTCGATTTGACGACAGCGAATATGATAATAGGGAGTAAAACATCTCCGGAAATGGGTGTCGGGTCTGCTTTTACTGGGTAACTCGGCGCTTCTTGAGGTTGCGGGATGTCGGATGATTCAGGTAACACAACGGCCTCATCAGTTGCGCCAATTCCGGTGCCTGGTTCGACTATGACGGGGATTGCGGCTGGTTCGTCAGTTTTGAGTTCCGTGGGACCACTGATGGATGGAGGTATTGGAGCGACTCCAATACCCTCCATAGACTCGTGCTTCTGTTTGTGAAGTTTTGATTCCGCTTCGGATCGTAGTCGTATCGGGGGGAGCCTCGATAAGCCATCTTGAACCGGGATGTATGAATATTTAAAATTTTAACAGTTTAACTGTAATCTCACCCACGACAATTTTGTGTGCTGCCACAAGGATCGCTGTTTTATCACCAGGTGCTTGGCGGGCTTCCAATTGTGTGAGCACTGAAAATAAGGATGAGGTTGAATTTGACATGGGTCGCGACAACAACTTACTGTCCCCACATGCTTTGACGACGATATTCACCTCTGAAGCGGCACCTGGATCACTGACTTCGATATCTAGGTGATCAAGACCAAGATCCAGCTTGTTCAGGGCAGCGACCCGGCTCGATAAGGCTTCGTCATGCGAAGCGTCGTCCGAGTTTGGTTGCATGAACAGCCTATAACACATGAGGCCAAATTCACCCAACCCAAATTGCCCGCTCACCGATCATAGAAATGAGAGCAAATGGTCCGCTCAACGGATTCCAGAATGGCTTGGATCCGCTCCTCCACGTCCTGAATTCGCCACTCATGTTTTTCGTGCTCGCCGACACCCTCTTCGGCTTTTGAATGCTGCGCCGCCCCGCCACTCGCCCAGGTCCTCAAATCGCGCTCCAACTCAGACAGAAAACTCTGCAGGCGGTCCGACATTTGTTCGGGCGTCTCTCCGAAGGAATTGATGAGGTATCCAGTATCCATCAGGCCACTGCCCTTCTCTGCTCGGTTGCCGGACCGGGGGATGAGCGGTTTGATGAGGGGATACCAGGGAGCTGTGAATTCATGCACTTTGTCGATCGCCCACGCAGGGACTGGCTCTGGAGCGGATGATAACGATGTTTTGACGCCATTGCGTAAGATCTTGGAAAACTCCCTGCCAATCTCCTTGCGATTTACTCTGCGATTGATGGTGAATGCGGCAACATCAACGCGGCAGATATATCGGGAGGCCCTCATAAGTGTGGATCGATGATGGTGGGGACGGCTGAGCCTGAGGTGGTACAGGAAGCGGGATTGACGAAGCAGACGCCGTAGCTTTATGTCCAAAGAAAGATGCGAATGGATTGGGTATCCGGGACGGCGTTGAGGACGAAACGCTTCGTGGCCTGGCCTTGGAGGCAGGGGAGGTTTATGCGTGCGCGGGGGCAGCGGAAGCGTGTTTGAGTACGCAGGAAGTGTAAAGGTAGGATAATGGATGGATGGTAAGGAGGGCAGAGGAGGAAGAGCCCTCAAGACAGAGGAGCGCGTTGAAAACTCAAGAGGTCGTGGAATAATTTGGATGATGGGTGCAACGAAGATGATATTATCAGTGTTTCGCTATCGCCTTTATACTCAGCAGATCGATGTATCGCGCGATATGCTAGCGCACCTATTAATGACACCACGGAGGCCTGATAGTGTTATGAGAGGGGCCGTGTCGTGCATCTCGTCATCACAGAGGGCGATGTGGTCTCGAACGAATTCCGGGGTTATTTTCTCGTGGGCCGAAGCTTGCTCCAAAGGAAGTAGCAGCGTAGCCTGAAACCCTCGTCAGAGATTTCCATATTACTATCACGACATCAGCGCACCTTTCCCGAAGTTACAGTTGCCCAAATGTCTGACCATTCTCCTGGCTCGCTCTCGGAGGATACAAGATGTTCCAGAATCGCCCAGCCGAGGGTACCCGTATCAAGGTGAATATTTTGCGCAGCAGCTTTCAGATTCATGAGCTGCAATTTGGTCGTCGCATCCGCTTGAGGCGAAGAGGGCCCGGGGTGGGCGGTGGTTCCGGTTGTCGCGGCCGTTGGCGCGACACGTTGGCGAGGGGTGTACGGGACGTACCGAGGCACCCCATTGGCGTTTGGAGCGTGCTCTGGGGACGGTGGTATCGCAGTTGTAGGAGAGAGAAGCGGGTGCGCCGTCAGGGACTCATGCGATGGCGTACGTGGGATGCGGCTGCCCTGGGTGCGGCCAATGGACGTTGAAGGAAAAAGATGGTCCCTTCGATTCGACATTTTGTCTGCGAGATGTGTGTAGTGGAGGACGGAAACCTCGTCGGACCAATATCATACGGGTAGGAACTGAGTCCTGACAATGCTGTGCTTGGTATCAATTCCGCGAACTGACGACCTTGATGGCGATTTATTGAGGTCAGTAGGAGACACGGCTGGGGAGACTTTCAATTATGCCGTGACTGGCGATTTCGATGTGAGCAACCATGGCATGATGTGTGCGCCGTCGACAGGCAGATATGTAAACCACTGGAAACTAATAACTGCACACAAAGTGGTCGACGATTTCCAATATATTTAACAAAGAAAATAACATTAGAATACTCGAATCAGTTGACATTTGGGCGAACACCAGACCATCGTCACCGTATATACAGGAGCTCGAGCTGTAAATCCAAAATTCTTTGAAAATTCTGCAGGTGTGCATGAACAAGGCCCCCACTGCAACAATCACAACCATAACTCGGCTTTTGATGTTACCAAAACAGTCCTACAAAGAGCGAAACGGTTTCGAGGAGGCCTTGTCAGGAGCCAGCACAGACGAGGAAACCCTCCTAAACCGACACCGATTCGCAATGTTCATCTTGACCCAGCGCGACAGACCCATCCCAAGGTGAATCTGCCACTGGCTCAACACATCATGTTTGCCGAGCGACATCAGCTTTGAAGACATGCAGGCCGAACTCGATCAACATCCATCAGTATCAGCATCAAGCCTCAAGGGACATATCAAAGACCTGCAGGCCCAACATTCATCAGATCTGCAACGTCTGTATACTGCCCACGCAGAAGAGTACCTCGATGATGCCCGCGAGAAATATCTTTCCAGAGATGATTCGCAATATCTCGTTCCCGGGGAAAACAACCCATCGACATTGGCCTCGTACAAAAAATTGGATGTGAGTCATGATGGACCTGTCGCATCTTTTACTCAATTGCTCAACACAGAGGATATACACTGAGACCACGAAGGCCTATATTCATAATGAAAGACAAGATGACGAATTCACGCGCATTCGTTATACCCATCTGCAGAACATTGTCCCGTTATTCCAACAACACCAGAAGCTCACCGTCCAAGAAGCAGAGGACCTCAGACGCCGCAATGCTCAATTCCCACTCAATGTGGCCGAATTCCGCTCGAAAACCAAGGATGTCCAGCTCCGTGTTGCACGATTCCTGACAAGTGATACGCGAAAACAAGAAAAGATGCTAAGTGAGTTTGGGTGGGCTTGGCGGCAGGTTCAGCCCATGAAGGACGAGCTCAAGAAAAATGTTGGTACACGTTCGGTTCACATGTTGGCATCTGAAAGCTCATTTGGGTTCGGGAACAGCAGGAGCTCCTTGCGGAAATACAAGCAATGTGCATTCAAGCCGATGAAGTGAGAGATCCGAGGAAAAAGCCTACCACCTAGCCATCACGAACCCCACACCAGAGACTGTCACGCAGATCATTCAAACCCTAAATACTATTGTGACCCTCTCGGAGCTGCCCATGCCATGCATTATTAACTCCCACCGCACAGCATTCCATCGAACACTAGTCATCAGTACAGCCCAAAATCAAAACATTTGGCAATCACAGCTGTTTCCACTTTGCAACAGATCACTCCAAACGTTTCCAGTCTGCCCTAGTTGATTGAGATTCTCTGTGTATATAGTCGCCGCATCAGCCTGCCAAATCGATGACTAATGTCTTGTGAACACTTGGAATTACATAGTACACGTCAATGAGCTAAGCGTATCAGATGAACGCGAGGCGGTGGCTTCGATTGGGTTCCAACATTCACCTGCTGCATATGGATACTACTTGTGGATATGAGGTCTTCCAGAAACACCGCTGCCTTTCTTCGATTTATCAATGTGCCGCCCTGCCTTCAGGTTCAAGATTTTCCAAACCATGCCATGCGGGGTATAAAGGCAGACCACGGTTGGCACCCAAATCAAAGCAATCCTTCAACCCGGTCACCTAATTAGCGGGATCAAAATTCGACCTCAGACATATATATATACGTCTGTTCTCGTCGTCTGGCAACAACATAGTCCCTCAACACAGCCGTATACCACTCCTCCATCCATGTACTCTCACCCAGTACCCCCTCCCCCATCGTCGCGAACCTCTACATCGAGCAGTAACTCGGCTGCCAGCGCGGGGTGGAATCACCAAGCCCAGGTCAGTCTCGCCCATGGTCTAATCCGCACACCCATCTTACTCGATGACAGAACGTCCCAGGTGATGTCCCCGCCTGCGTCCGGAAGCTCCTCCTTTCCACCAGACAGCTCCAGGAGTCCCTACGACAATGGAGCGTTGGCCGGGTGTCCGAGACTCAGGTCAGCGACATCTACGTGCAGATAGGGACCGAGTTCAATTCCACTATCCTTGCGTTCGCACACCACCGAATCGATCTCAGGTACGTCTCATTATTCCTCACCTGCCGGTGATCAGGACTCATTAGCCGCATAGTGATATCCATTCCGTTCCTCAAGAGCTCCGGGTCGTGCTCGAGCAGTGCCTGTCGGAGGACCCGTCAGTCGAAGCCCTCGAGGCGTACATGCCCCAAGTGAGGCGGGTGCTCTACAAACTCCTCCAGGCCCTGCAGCTGCGCAGGACGCATGGAGGGCCGTTGGCAGCCGGGTGCCCATGTACTCCCTCGATTCTCGTTAGCACCCCCGTTTTTCCCCCTCCCCACGGGGTCCGGAACTTGTAGCAGCGGCGGAGTCCCACGTCCCTCCCTGATTCCAACGAGTGTTTTTTTTCCCATTTCTGCCGGTGAGCACGGAGCGCGGGCGGGGCTGGATTTCCTCGACTCTCGAATCCGTGGGATGTAGGGCTGTACTTGTAGTAGATAGTGGGGCTAAAAAAAAAAGTATATACCCGACATATATTTCTTAGAATATTTACAGCTATTCCTGAATACAGATTGTATTATCTTTGTGTCGCCTGTCTGGCTTTTGAATGGTGGCATGGAACGGGACGGATGTCCGATCGATCGAAGGTGGTCAGGCAATTGCAATGAGGCCCCCCTTCACCGGTATTTAGGGTGGATTATTATCAATTGTCGGTGGTAGTTTCATTGATGAGATCAGCGAAAAATATGCACGGGGGAACACATGAAACTAAGAATTCACGCAAAACAAAGTCGATAAAGTAGAAAACACTCTTCGGGGTTTACCGTATGCGAGCTTCCCTTCGAGAAAGGGTCAGGTCCTCGATTCAATTAATGATCGCCCCGATTACAGCTGGTGGTGTACGTAACGTAATCAGGCTAGGGGGTCTAATAATTGTTCCTGCTTGATTCCCAGGGGGTTAGACAAATAACAGCCCATGGGCGGTGCGGTGTGCCGGGACTCGGTTCGACGACCGCTTCACAGGTCACACATCTCCGATTAAATCCGTTAATAGCGCTGGCTGTGGGTGGGCGGTACGCCTTGTCAAGTTGAGGTATCGCCAACCTGGGTTTCGGAGTCTCCAACCAACCTATCGCGCCGGTAAATCCACGCCTAAAGTAAACGGCACAGGTATAAGTTCCATGGCCCATATGGAAATACATCATTCGATTATAGATAATAGCCTTTTAGCGCCCAAAAAATATCCGCGATGAGTTCAGAAACGCACACGGCACCTCCACCGTCATCTATCTTATTCGCTCGAGGCGTTATCGCGCGTTGGGGGTATGGGCCACCCTCCGACTGGCCGTTCAGGAAGGCTGGGGTGGTCACGGCGCAAACGAGAAACGAACTTGGCTCGCGTCCGTCATCGTGGATTCATTTGAGGAGCAAATCCCCGCTCCTGATGAGCAATACGTCGAGGAGCTGCTGTTGCAGGTGATGGCGGACGAATTTGAGACGATCTTGGAAGACGGGAGTGCTGAAGGTGTGGCGAAGGATATTGTGCATATGTGGGACGATAGCAGGGCCGGAAAGGCGGATCTAGTGTTGAAGTTCGAAGAACTGGCTAATAAGATGAAGGGGAAAAAAACCGAAGCTCAGGAAGGGATTACGAGTGACGATGATGAATGGGATGACGATGAGGAAGGCGAGGATTCAGAAGAGGAAGAAAATCCACCAACGCTTTAGATCATAATCAGAGCCGCCCAAAAAACGAACCAGAGGTCGATGAAGATGGATTCACACTCGTAAAGGGAAAGGGAAAAAATCAGAGATAGATGGAGACACTCGTACTTAGCCCCATCGTTATGACTTCCAGACATCCCTCAATTTGCCCAGCCCCGTTCATATCCGCTTCATTTTGCTCTACTTTACACCTCAGATCCGCACCATCCAAGTCGTGGTGGAACACCGCCCTTGCGCGCGCAATCGAGTATTCTTGCAGCTCTTTCGGCCATCGCCTCAACATGAGATTGGCTATACAGGCTATTGCGGCACTGGCCACCCTTTCAAACTTCAGAGACGGTGAGTCTTCGGCGCACCGCCCACCCCTTGGCATGCGCCGGCCAAGCTGAGCTTGGTGGGGGGTGTCTCCGTATGTTGGGACCTCCACTTGCCCTCCACTTTTCATAATACTACCACATCTACACCACCAACTTCTATCTTGCCGCAACCACATGTCTATTTTTACCCGTTCGTGCGAAGCCAATCTTCGCCCCCCCAAATGGCACGTCCGATATTCAAGATACCCCGACATCTTGGCATTGGGTCTCGATGAGGAATCGACACTTCTCTCGGCATTTGCGATCATCACGGGAACCCGTGTAGATTGCAAACCGATATCCAGGACGCAAGGCGCCCACTGTGGTGCCCTGTAAAGTCTTACGGGCATAACTCCTATCGCTTGGATACCTGGAGAAACGGATGGTCCGGTCACTATTACCGGGGTCCACACGAGTTTTATAAATTCAAACGATCCACTCGTACCCCAGGAGCTGATGATGGTGGCAGTGGTAGCATCAGGGCGTTTCAAACCATGATACAACGGACGCGTACGGCGCTCCCGCTCTTTGCAAAGCCCCAATTAAACCAATTGGTCGTCCGAGTCATATTGGACCCGGAAACGACTAGGAATCATTGGCATCATGACACTGATCAGGTCAAATTCCAATTCATGTTGTTATGGTACCATCTAATCTATCACTCGTTTCCATCAGGATTTCGTTGATGCTGGCTTATGTAGATGTATTTTCCAAATCCCTTATAGGTAGCTATATGTATTCTGATCATATTGCATAACCTTCATCCATGTCATTCGGGCGGCGTGCATCGGAGATGATGAATATTCAAATTTCTCTACTCCTGTAATGGCTCGGACTCAGGAACGTCCGCCCCGCCAAATTGAATGGGTATCCGGATGGGGTGGTAGTACAATATAATACAGCAGACAACCTATGAACCCAGGCGGTTGCATAGACGCTATAGCCAATCAGGATCAACACGAACTTCACCAGCCAACTCTGTAAAGCGTGATACGCTGGGGATCCAAAAATTAACAGCAAGAACGTCCAAACTCCTCATCTTATGTGCGGCTCTCTGCGTGAGCCACTCCAATAGGTACCACTTGGCCAATATAGTCGAGGTATCATCCCCTGGAAATAGATTGACTTTGAGAATCTCCAATGACGGGCAGACGTTCACTTGAAATCCGAACGAGCACTGCGTCAGTGAAGCGAGCAGTGCCTGCATCGGATCGGCAGGCAGCGAGAACCGGATGTACTTCAAACACGGCATATGCGAAAGCAGCGCGGGGGCATTTCCGCCCTCGAAGTAAAACGAAGCTGGCGTGGTGCGTCCTGTTATAAACATCCGGGTTATTCGAGAAAAATCGATGGCTTTGGCCAGGTGGCCGATGGATGTCGTCCACGAAAATACAGAGTAGCGGTGGAGTTGTATGATGCGCTTCGTCTGACGCCGCTTGGCGGGTTGGAGAGTGTGGCAGTGGTCGGTGGAGATGATGAGGGACCGGGGGGATAAGTGGAGCTCGTAAATGACATCGGGGGAGGTCAAGTTGTTGTCGAAAACGCTGGAAAGGGATATTCCGTCAATGAGGTCGTGGATGAAATGTGGGGGCATCCTGTTGGTAACAAAAGACTGGAGATTATGGAGAGCCGCTGTGGGACCTTGGGCACTGCGGATCCGGGGTTTGTGACCCGTTGGCACCGAGGAGAGATTCATGGAAGCCAAGGATATGTGCTGAAGGTGGGTATTTCGTTGAAGGAAGGAAATCAATGCATGCGATGGTGGTGCCTGGGGTTGCGTGAAGTGGCTGAGACTTAGATGGGTGAGGTTGGATATCGAGCTCCAGTCCATCGTAGTGCGGTAGAGAGAAAGTTGGCGTATATTTTCGACTTGACACTCCAACGCTAACGGCTTGTGTGAACGCACACTCAATCGCTCTAGGGCTGAAAACTGATTTTCCAACGAAAGGTATGACTGATACGAAGTGGAAGAAAGATCAAGGACGCGTATTCGGCACGACTCTTCGCGCAGCCAGCTTGGCAGCGTGGGGGCTGCGTCCCAGGCGAATTGAACATGGAGCGGGAGCGAGTTCGATCGCGGCGTGCAGACCTTGGACGCCGGCGCGAGGTCAAGCAAACACCATAGGGATAGGGTCTCGACTAGGATGGTGTACCATTGGCGACAAACAAGCGTCAGCGGGACGAGCTCCAATGCAAGCGCGCCGCGTCTGCAGATGCCCCTGAAAACGGAAAGTAGAATCTCTGGGGGGAGGTCATTTATATTCTTGATGATGGCTGTATTGTATGCTGAACCCATGGCGGGGGTGAATGGACGGACAGCTGCGACCGCCTGGGGGAAATGACACTGAAGGATTGGAAACAGCCATAGTTTCGGGCTATAAAGAAGTGGCGACGATGTTATAATGACTCGAAATGATATGGTGACTCAATGTGAGTCAATTATAAGCTGGTTCTCGAATTTCCAGGTTCAAGGTTTGCCTCGTTCTCTTGCAGGTGGTCATGAGGGAGAGCGTCGATAAATTTGGGAGGTTCGCCAGTGACGTTCTCACTGGGGCAAAAATAAAACGTGCCACTCTACTCTGTCATCCATGCATTGATGGTGTAGCGGTAACATTGGGTCTTCCCACTGGCGTGTGTGGCCTAGCTCCGGGTTCGACTCCCGGTCAATGCATTTTGCTGCTTCCGCTCAGCAGATTTTTTCCAATGGTCACTCGGACCCGAATGTAGGGAACGAGGAGAGCCCTGGATATACATAGACCCTAAGCCTCGAGGGAGCTGGTTGATAAGTATCTGACGCGGATGGAAACATGTGGTGTGGCCGGTGGAAACACGTAGGTCTGTGAGCCTGGCAAACCCTTGCAGACCTTGCATCGTGGTCTAGGTATGAGTCGTAGCGCTCAGAATCAGATGGACGAGGTTATGTGCCCGAATCGCTTTAACCTGCTCAATATAATACAACAGGTTTCTTTTGTGTGTAACATTGTATACAACAACGACCGGGCAAGGTTAATCGCAACCTTAATATAATACAACAAGTTTCTTTTGCGTGTATACAACAACGAGCCATGCAGGTGTATGCCAGTGATTGAGTCTGTGCCAAACCTATTCCTTCTTCCTGCCCAACAGTTCACTCAGCTTTCCAGCAGCAACCCCCCTCCCCAGCGGCCCCCCTTCCGACGAGTTATGCTTCTCCACCTTCGCAATCTCGCCCGGGGACCCAGGTCTGCGGTGGTGGCTCCTGCTCCCGAGCACAAGCGAGAACCGTTTGCTGCGGGCCGCTGGGGCGGCGGGGTCGACATTCGCGCCGGATGTGTCGTTTGTCCGCGCGGTGACACTCGTGGTTTGCACGGCAATGGCTGGTAGAGAGAACCGCTTGCTCCGGCGCGCTGTATCCTCCTTCCTTGGTTGGGGCAGGTTCGCGCTGATTTGGGACGGCGAAAGCGTGGCGTCACCATCAACCACGTCGCCTTGCTCGAGTTCGAGCTCTGCGTCGCCCTCTTCAAGGGGCGAGTCGAGGTCGTGCCGTCCGTGCTGCTGATGCTCAAACTCTTCCAGGATTTGGTGGTAGCTTTTGGGCCGTGACTGCGTACGCATTCGGATGCGCTCCTTCTTTTCCCCGGAGTGATCATGCTGCTCTTCCGAATACTCCCGCCCCCCACGCTCGCGATCGATAGCCATAAGCGCCTGAGGCGTTGGCGAGACGGGGAGGGTGGGCATCGAGAGCCAGGATGGGAAATTCGATAGTGAGGTGATGGTGTCCGAGTTGAATCTACTCATCCCTGCCTGCATTTCCGGAGGATCGAGTAACGGGAACACGGCCTCGTAGCACGCGTCGCACGCCCTAGCGGGCTTGCTAGCGTCTTTCGAGTTTGGGTCGGAAATAAAGAAAGTCTACAGCGCAATATAAGCAAAGTCGATAGAGGATTTTGGCACATACCCGTCCCGAGCACCCAGCACAAACACATCTACCACACAATCTACAGTGATGCCTCCTCCGCCTCCACCCAAAGCTTTTGCCGCAGCGCATGCAGCCCTCCGTCTTCTCGTCTGGGATCCAGATGGCTGGGACCCAATGCTCCACCTTCCCCCGGCGCTCCCCCGGCTCCGCTGCGCGCTTCATCTTTCCCCGTCCATTGTTGGTACTTTCACGATAGGTTGCGTTACGGTCGTCCGAGGGGGGAAAGGGCAAAGCCTGAAGCGAGCGCCGAATGTGGCTTGTCGACGAGGATGAGGTGAGCGTAGAGTGTGGGTGCGTCACATTGAGCGATATGAGAAGCTGTGATTTGGCTTGACGGATGGCAGAGCTCCACTCGTCACGCTCCTGCTCATTGCCTGTATCATTATCCATTAGCATTATGTTATGGTTATGATTTGCCGCGACAAACCAGCGTAAAGCACAAAGCTACCCTCAGGGCTCAAGATTTCAAACCTCCGCTCGTCCCCGAGTTCCATATGCGGGGCGACAATGACTTCGAGATCCACCAATTCTGCCCGACCTTTGTACACCCATCTATCTTCAGCCCCGGTACTCGGGTTCCGCTTGATCGCGCTCGAAGGTGGGTGGTACGATTTCCTGGATGGCTGGGGGATAGCACTTCGCGGTAGCAGGCCAGATGCTCCAGAAACTCCGCATCATTGCCTTGAGCATATGAAGCTCTGCTTCGCTTTTGCTTCGAGTGCGGG
This sequence comes from Infundibulicybe gibba, assembly GCA_015501065.1. NCBI lineage: Eukaryota > Fungi > Basidiomycota > Agaricomycetes > Agaricales > Omphalinaceae > Infundibulicybe > Infundibulicybe gibba. The sequence continues at coordinate 105,886 of JADNYI010000096.1, read as the reverse complement.
CCATGGGCGGTCGCGAAACAGGGCTCGGTGACTCTCCGACATTGGATCCCCCGCCCCATCCGCCCAGACCGATCCCCCATGCACGGTCTGCATCTTCGCCTGCGAGCCAGATGAGGCAGTCGGAAAACAGGAGAAATTCACGCTCCCGCGGTTGAGCGCTGCGTTCGAGTTGAAGCAAGGGCCGCGTCGGAGCAGGGTGCGTCCTGGGATAATTAGTTGGAAGGGGAGGTTTGGTGTCGAACGTTGCAGTGCAAGTAGCGCAAGAGTCTGGGCGTGTGTATGGAGAGACGTATTAAGCGAGAGTGTAACTGCGAGATCATGAATGGGCGAAGATAGCTTGGTTGGAAAAACTCACTCTTGGACACAAGAACGTGGACAGCCATCAACTGGCCATGCTCGGGGTCATCCGGATCAGTGCAATCAATGAGGTCCTTCAGAAGTAGGAGGTATCTTGGGCATCGCTGTACGATAGTCAGGAGCCAATCACGAAGTTTCAATCTTCCACAACGAGCGTCGGCTTCCTGGGTCACGAGAAATGCTGCAAAATCGGGCTTGAAGAGGGGATTTGGTGATAGGTCGAAGGCGGTGTGATAAGGTTCGATAAGGATGAAACGGTCACCGAGAATGAGGTAATAAATGGCGTGTAGAGGGAGAGATATGGAAAATGGGAAAGGAGGATTGGTGATAGAGGCGGCGTATTATGCTCAGGAGTGCTTGTTGACGACGATTTCGACAACAGCGAAGACAGGGAGCCAAAAAACGAGCGGTGGAAATTCCAAATATCAATAAAATTAGAGAAAATGGAGGTGATTGCACCTCGGTCTAAGAGGGGGCTTGCATCGTCGAGGGAGGCGATGATTGGTGTAAGAAAGTGCTGCGCCCCTCAGTTGTGGGAATGGCGAAAGTATCTATGGTACTCACAGAATAAATGAGTTCAAGGCCGTCGACATATGTGCGTTCGGTATCGTAGAACTCGTCAACGAGCTTGCGTCTCTTGGCCTCACGAGCATTATCAACTGGTCGCCCTTCCCTCCTCCTGTTCTTCCTTGGTGAATCGTTGGAAGACATTCGACCTCTCGCCTTTCTCGGTGGATGGGCACTGCGCGGGGAAGACGACAGCGGGGTTACCGGCACCCCCTCCTCTTCTGGCAAGGAGTCAAACGAGGCTACACTCACAACCGACTCTCTGTGCATAAGAGAGGGTGCTGTTGGGAGGGATATCCTGCGAAATGGAAGGTGGGGAGGACGCGCATGGATAACAGGCTTTGGTGTGGGGTCGGATGTGGGGAAGTTGACGGTGGAGGGCAATGCGTTGCTCACTAACCCTCGGCACAAAAAGTAAATCTTTGATGCTGACTTGATTGTAAACCATACCTGAAGACATCCTTGCACTGTTCGGCGCTCCGCTACAAGAATCTCGAGAAATTTAGTGGGATCTCGGCAGCCGAGTCGTTCAAGCAATTGGCCCCTTTCAAAGATCTCCAGCGACCTAAATTAGCTGTTTGTCCATCATGCCAATGTCGTCAAAGACAAACAGGTGGCATCACAAAGTTGTCCATGATGTTGTCAGGCAACTAATTTGATTAAACGTCTTTGCTCAGGAGCGCTCAAGTTCCGCCGGCGGTACTACAGAGCTGAGGCATTCAATGATTACCAAAAAAGCGCTTCAGTCGTCCCAAAGACTTGTATGACTAGCACCCACTTGAAGCACTCAGTGATTGAAGATTTCCGGACTTATAAAAAATAATTTCTTGTCAACTTGCTAGCCAGCATCGAACATTTGCGTGACATGTAGATTTGCAGGTGAGTGACAGCATGACTGATTGATTCATCACATCAGTGAAGTTGCTGATTGTGATTTGCGAACTAGACGGTCGATCGATTTCCAAGTCCGTGTCTGTCAGTCTACTAGCTCGAATCCTTTCACCCCACGCCAAAGACCTGGTTTTGAGATCTACACATGTTCGGCGGTAGTATTCGATTTCTAGGTAATAGCCAGCTATTGTTCAATGTACGCGCAACTGATTGATCGTATAGCTGGGTACAGGGCACAGGGAAGGCATCCTCTTCTCAACACGCCGTATAGGTTTCCTGCACAACACCCTCGGCGCTCATGCCTTCTAGAAATCAAGCGAGATCCTGTCCCTGGAGACTGATGCGGCACAATGGTGTCTCTTTCCGCGTGACTACGCCATTTCGACTCATTATCGATGGGCGTCGATGGGCGGTATTTTTTTAGACGCCAACGTGCCCCTCCCCTGATACTAGCTTCAGCGCGCATTTCCTCAAGGGGCATGGATCCCTGTCGCGTGGATTCTATTCTTGTCCGGCAGCCGGCAGACATTGTCATAGTACTTAAGCCTGAGGGCAACGCAAATTTCCAGTAACAAACCTCACCCACCTTCCAACAATGACCAGAGCACAGAGAAAAGCAGCTAAACAAACTCCAGCCAAGGCTTCCTTCAGACAACAGTCAAAAAGAGGCGGCCTTCTTGTTACCACCGAACTCCAAAATGCCCTCGACGAGTGCAAGTCAAAAGTAGAGCAGATCTCAAAGGACTGCCGGGCGAAGAATAGAAAGTTCAGGTTAGGATCTCTCGCTCTCTGCTTGATACAGCCTTATCTGACACCCATCGATAGAGATATCGAGTTTGATCTCGAGAACGATCGGGAGCGATGTCTTCATGGCCTTGCTACTTCTGAACGATCCACACCCTCCGACGTCCGACGTGTAACGCAAATCTTTGATCAACCCTCGTTTTTTGTTGGGGGCGCAGATTCAAATGATATCGTCCAAGGAGCTCTTGGGGATTGTTGGTTCTTATCGGCACTAGCGACGATGTCCACCGCCCCAGGTCTCATTGAGAAATTTTGCGTTGCCGTAAGTTCTCAACGTACTCGCTCATCACCAATCTATATCTATATTTTTCCAGCGCGACCAAGAAGTGGGAGTTTACGGATTCATTTTCTTCCGCGACACATCTTGGGTTGTTGTCATTATTGATGAGTGGGTGATTTTACACACACGAGTTTCGCGCCTTGACAGTCCCTCCCAGTCTTCTATTCACTTCTATCCCCAAGTTCGAGGAGCTCAGTTATGCAGAGAAACAACTCTACCACAATGACAAAGAACAATACAACCGATCCGCCCGCAAAGGTAGCAAGAGTCTCTACTTTGCCCGCTCCGGAACCCAGGGCGAGACATGGGTGGCCCTGATTGAAAAGGCGTACGCGAAGCTTCATGGAGACTATGCATCTTTGAGCGGTGGCGAAGCTTGTGAAGCTATTGAGGACTTGACTGGGTGGGTATTCCCACCACCCTTGCTATCCAATCGCTTACCCACAAGCCATGCAGCGGTGTATCGAGTTTCATTCCAAGCAAAGTGCGTCGATACCTGATAGCGGATTCTAGTTTGCTGACAAATCGCTCAGGATATCATGGACGTAGACAAATTCTGGAAAGAAGAGCTCCTCCTCGCCAATCACGACCGCCTTTTCGGGTGTGCGTTCGACGCTCTCGACAACACCCGCAGTGGAAATGGATTTATCACTGTCAACGGCCTCATTGGATCCCATGCGTATTCCGTGCTGCGTGCTGTCGAGTACAACGGGAGACGATTCGTGGTCATTCGCAACCCTTGGGGTCAGTCAGAATGGACAGGACCCTGGTCTGATGGGTCTGGAGAGTGGACAAAAGAGTGGCTACCGGCACTGGAGGCCCTGGGACATTCATTCGGGAACGATGGTGAATTCGTCATGGAATGTTGGTGTTTGGATATCTTCCTCCTACGTGCTACGAATTGACAGTCTTGCCTCCAAACCAGATAAGGATTTCCTTGAAAACTGGGAGCAGATCGATCGCACCCTCCTCTTTGATGAATCGTGGATTATGTCGTCTCAGTGGCTTCAGGTCACCTCACGGCCCCTTCCCTCCGTTTGGGCATTTGGTGATGTATCCTGTAAGTTTTATTCATTTCGAATTCATTTACTATCGGGTATTCACAATATCCCTCTCAGTCACTATTTCCCTCCCAACACCCACTGTAACAGTCATTGTCCTGTCAAAATTGGACGAACGGTACTTTGAGGAAATCTCGAGCCCGTACGCGTGGTCGTTTGACTTTGTCCTATTCCGAAAGGGCGAGACCACCCCCCTTGCCACATCATTCCACTCGCGCTTCTACACCCGCAGCGTCAACCTCGAAACTACCCTCGATGCGGGCGAATACGTCGTACATGTACGCCACTGATCGTTCCATTCTCAACCGGATCTTGACGTTTTCACTTTTAGGTTCGTCTAGATCGGAAGCATGTTCGAACTGAGGAGCCCGATCGGAGCGAGTGGGACAAACGCAAACTCTCAAGAGTCATGAACGAGCGGGCGAAGAGCCAATCTGTTGCATCTAGTGAGTGCCACCCGCCGCAGTTGCCGAATTTACCTGATGGAATGTTCCACAGACTTCAACTCGAGGTATTAGCTTTTGCTCTTGTGGCGTTCTTGCTATGCTCATTTTCTCCGGTCCCTCCCTTAGCGCCCAAGCCACCAACCTCGCCATTCCACTGGACACTCTTGCTGGCCAGGATCTCTCCGAGTTACGAGCCAAGGCTGCCGAGGCTGCCAAAGCGATGAAAGCAGAAGAGAGCGACGGGGCTACACCCGATGCCGACGCGGAGCCGGAAGCAAACGAGAAGAAGTCCAAGAAGTCCAAGAGGTCGAAAAAGATCACCATCACCGAAGAAGTCACCACCAAGGTCACCGTTGAGGTCAACGAGACAGAGGCGAAGCCGGGCGACGACGAGGTTGTGGATGACGATGGGGACGCGGCTTTCGAGGATGTCGACGAAGAGGCCAGCGGGGGTAGCGACTCTAGTTCTGACAGCGATTACAGCGACGGCGAGTCGGAACCCGAGGCCCACCCTGACGATGAGGACGTCCTCTTCCTTGGCCTCCGGGTCTATACCCACAAGGACTCCCCCGCTGTTGTGTGTGGACAGCTTAGATACGAGATGGCAACCAACTTTGCCGGGCTCGCCCTCACTGATTTGTAAAACCATGGCGGTGTACCTTACCAAATGTAGATCACAAATTTCATAGATATGTAGGTGTCAGTGGGGTGTATTGGTTCAATAAACAAGTGTTGCATATACATGCATAGCGATCCATTAGAGCGAGGTGGCATAATACTACCAGAGTACAATAAATCAACGAGGTGCAATAGTAAGGAAAACAGGAACAATACGCAAGAAAGCACAGCAAAGGCAATAAGGCTTGAAAAATACTATGAGCGGGGACGGGGGACATAAGAAAGATAAATAAAATCCAGTATAGGCAGGTTCTTTTGCGAACCGCACCATCCGCTCGAGGAAATATAAGTACTGTAAAATCATAGCAAAGCATAATCAAAAAAAGTGCGAAAACAAGATGACAAGGTATGGCGTCCGTGCTGGGAGGTATCGGGTATGACATGGAGGGCATAGAGGGCACGGCAGGTCCGAGATTTGAAAGCGATAATAAGGTCTGCGAAAGGATATAAGCAACGCCGTGATGTAAAAAAATCGAGAGGGGTCGATCCATTCAGTCCCGGGGGGCTGAATCAACAGGCCAAACGCTATCCCTGGGTCGTTCCCGGTCACTGCGCATGAGGGGGACCGCAGCAGGGTTAGAGGGCACGACCTGCTGCTGTTGTGGCAGAGGCTGTTGTTGGCCTTGCTGCGGGGATTGTTGAGGCTGCTGGGATGGCGAGTGTTGCTGCTGCTGTTGTTGTTGCTGCTGCTGCTGAACCTGCTGTTGGGCCTGCTGCTGCTGCTGCTGCTGGACTTGCTGCCCCGCACCAGCCGCCGCAGCATTCAACGCACTCGCGGCCCTCATCTCCTCAATTCCTCGCTTCACACCCCCCATCAACCTGTCCGTCTTCTCCACCATCTCCTCGAACCTCCTCTTCTGCTCCTGCAGCTCGAAGTAATGTCGCTCCAAATCTCCCAAGCTCGGAATCCCATTGACGCCCATCCCCAAACCCAGGCCAAGACCCATCAGGCCCAAATCCCCTGCAGAGGGGTGCGGAGGAGACAAGCCCGACCCAGAATAATAAGGTGCGCCGTGCTGCATATATCCACCGACGACCGCACCAGCACTCGCTGGGTTCAGAGGCGAATGGGTTCGACTGGGGGCATTCGAGCCCGAGCGCATATAACTTGACTGAGCACCGCCCATGAATGCGGCAAATCTCCCCATGTCCCCGGCCCCACCGAGGGCGGCAAGGGGCGGAAGTTCAAACGAGTGTGGGTGGGGATGGGGAGAGGCACTAGCAAAACCGGGTGCACCTCCGCGTTGATGGAGGTGGTGGCCGTAAGCGTCCATGGCTCTGGGCATGGATACGGAACGATGGCCCAGCTGGCCAGAGCCCTCGCCGGGCCAGACGCCGCCATTTGCACCCTTGGCCTTGGAATGTTGCCTCCGCGTCTTCATGGGTCCTTCTCTTTCCCGTCCACTCCCGCTATCCAAATCCTCGTCCCCAGTATCCATAACAACATCGTCGTCCTCAGCCGCACGGTTGCGACTGCGTGTATCCCGACCTTTCCTAGCACGCTTCCTCCTGGGCTCCTCCCCATCACTGTCGTCCCCGGCACCACTAGCGCCTGAGCCGACGCCAGTTCCAGCGCGACCAACGGCCACAAGTGCTTCCGCAGCAGCTTGATCTGACATGCGTCCAGAACCACTAACACCCGGTGCGGCAGGAACGCGTTTCCGGCGTTTGATGACGGTTTTCTTCATCGAGTTCGGGCGGTGAGTACCGTGCAACTTGAAGTAGAGGCCTGCAAATTCCATATCCGAGTCGGATTATGCGGAAGCAAAAGGAGCAAAAGGCTGTCAGTACAGGCTCGGAAACGGTTGGAAACCCGAAATTGCAAATGGAAAATTAGGGCGTATCGCTTATTTCTCCCCCAGGGAGGATCATGCGCGTAGAGCGGGGAGATAAGATTGATAAGACAAGCGATGAGGCAGTCTTATGATCTGATAAGATGGGAACATCGATGCAGGTGGAACCGTGGAAGGATGTGATACCCCTGCATTGACGTCCATTTGCCCAAGACGGCAATCTCCACCCACCCTTACACAGTAAGAAGAGGGTGTGTGGGAGTTTGGGAACACCGCTTTCGGACAGATTGTCTCAAGCCGCCTCGCCTCATGATAACGGGATAGAATGAATTGAAGTGAATAACTCACCGCACGCATTGCAGATATTATTTCCGACATCATCCCTCCTCCAGAGGGGAGTAGTACTGGTTCCACAATTTGCGCAACTGAGCGCGCCGACGGCAGCACGCACTTTCTTACCTCCAGCAGCCACGACGGGGGCTTCTGGACTGCTTTCCTTCTCCCGATCCGTCGCTGTCCCCTGTCCCTTGCCCTCTGGCGACGCAGGAGGGGGGGATGGATTTTCAACGGGAGCGGGGGCGCCCTGGCTCTGGGTAGAAGACTCTGGCTTCGAAGGGCCAGCACCAGAAGCGAGACGAGCATTTACAAGAAGCGCGTTGTTGTATGTCGGGCAACCAGAGCACGCTGAGGTTCCGCCGGTGCCGTCACATCGCCCATCGCCTGGGCATGTACCACCTCCTACGTGTTGACCTGTAGGTTGTTGGCCCTGCGGTTGGGAGCCCTTTTGCGTCTGAGATGAAGGATGCATTTGTGGGGATGTGGATTTGGCGTTGGCAGCAGGAACGGGGTTGGCAGCAGCGGCAGCGGCAGGTGGAGGTGTTCGACCAAGTGAAGAAGGACGGGGCATGCGCCGGGATTTTTGATAAAGCCCTAAATAATAAGGTGATGAGTATCGGCTGGCTCGTGCAGGTGGATATCAGGAACGGATAGGAAACCCAGAGACAATGCGTCAAGCGTTGAAAATGGGGAAAACGAAGGGTTAAAGGGGTTGGAATATGGGGTAAAGCAAAAAGTAAATAGCTGTGTAGTGAAGGAGAGGTGGGAGGTAGGTTGGTGGGTAGGTACAGCGAAGGGTGGGATGCACAAGGGTGGAATCATGAACGTGCATTGAGCCCCCGCGGTTAATTTTCCACCATCACGCGAATCCATCATACGCGTCTATCCATAGCAGATACCAGCATCGCGACCAGCATGAGTTCGGCACTAGCGGAGTCGCTTTACAGACTATGGTTTCGGATTGCGGAGGCATTATCATCCAAAATACGACGATGGATGAACTTGCGTGCAGGGCCTGCCCAGTCTCATCCCCACGAAAGGAAAGCCCATGCACTTGTGCCATGTACTAGACGCCTGCCCACCAGGAGGCAGAGTGACCTGCAGGCAAGCCCACCGCACAGGTAGATCGAGGCGAGAGAAAGCTCCCTCATGGCACACGAATCAAGATGAAGGACCGAGCTCGATAACGATTAAGCGTGGGCCATGCCTCGCGCATCGCGGCGAACACACGTCCCGCTAGACTCAGCAACACATACACGTGCCGGCAGATAAATGTCTCGATCGTATGCAGGCAGGAAAGGACGCAAGGCAAGGCATCATGATAAAGACAAAGATAGATGGATGATAAAGATATAGATGAACGGGTTGGAGTTAGAGGAAAGGAATGAGATAGGTATGTATGTCTTGAGGAGATGAAACAAAGAATGGATAGCGGAAATGACGAAGAAGGCTCACCGCAAGCATTGCAGATGGCATTGCCATCCTTGTCTCGCCGCCAGAGGGGTGTCTCGAACGTCCGGCAATTGGTGCAGCAACGGACAACCGGCTCGGAGGGGGCTGGTGTTGGTGCTGGTGCCGGGGTCGCGGGGGCAGCACCATTTTGGGACGGTTCTGTTGGCTCCGGTGCAGGTGCTGCAGGTGCTTCCGGAACATCGGAAGACTCAGTGGTGGTGGTAGTGGTGGCAGGTGCTTCCTGTTGGAGGCGTGTCGGGGAGACGGCCAAAGGCTGGGCGTGGTCCGGCGGGGTATACTGCTGCTGTGAATGGAGATGCGCGTGCATGTTGATGGCAACGGGCTGTTCGAGGACGAGGGCAGACATTATGGGCTTTCAAGGTGAAGATGAAAGTTTTTTGAGGGGATAAAGACTGCAGGTAAGAAGCGGGTTAGATTAGGTTACACTAGCCAGGGAACACGACGGCTAAGTGGTACGATCGGAAGTCGTGGCCAACGTGTACGGCGGACTCACTGCGGGGGAAGCGTGCTTGAGAGCGACGAATAGTGCGTGGTCGTCGTAGTGGACGACGAGTTCGAGGATAAGATGTGGTCGTTTGTGAAAAAGGATGAAGAGAGCTGAAAGTGGGGGGCAAATCGAGCCAAGGGTCAAAAGATAAAAACCTCAGATAACAACTGCCGACCGAGCCGCCCAATCATATCCATCCAATTTCAAACAGATAACACCCTGGCCCCTGCTAATCGCCGCCGTCACATGATCTCCGCTAACCCATAGCCTACCTCCGCAATTCCCCACCGCTAGGACGGGGCAATGATTTTTTATTTATCTCTTTTTGCACGAATTATTCTACTACACTCCAGCCGCTCCTCCCTCCGTCAGCTGAAGGAAACGGGAGCACATCCACGGACATGATTGCCACGTTGGTGACAGCCTCCAGGGGCGCCCGGACCCCACTATATTTTTTTATACGGGCGGACCCGATAATTACGCTGTGCCTGCTTGCCGCAGATACTCTTCGCTCCTGGCATCCTCCGAACTCCAGTGATTCAAAGTCCTTTTCGTCCCACCATCAATTCACCCAGGTTGATCCCATCACTGTTTTTTTCTCAAGGAATCCACAACAGGCCATCCCGCTCGTGAGCGAGAAATCCCAATCCGTGCACCGAGCAACTCGCATGCTTCTTCCCATTCAACCGATTTATGTAATACAAATAAATAAAATGAACATCGCGCCCAATCTTACACAAAGGCTGACACAGTTTTGGTTGGACCCGGATCATGCCGCTACAGTTGTACGCAATCTAATCCTCAAGTCACATTCAATAATCTGATACTTGAGATCTCTTTTTGTGGAAATTCCCGCATCACCCCTGCGCTCCCATACAGTCCCATACCCCAGGGTGTGTGTGTATTTTCTACATGATCCTGAATCCCTCGGCTGATTTTAAGCTCTCCCAGCGCCCAAGCATCTTGGACGGCCAAGACCCGAACGGTAGGCGTTACAGTGGCAGATGGATGATTGGAACACGTTGACACGTCAGGCCGCTCCGTGTCGTAAGATGACATGATTATTCCCGAATCTCGACGGGTTGTTGATAACGAGTGATTACATAGAAACGGGGTGCTAATCTTTTTATGGGAGAGTCTCGGCATGGATTGATAATACACAGCTAGGAGGACGGGATCTAATTTTTCGGGGCGGACCTACCTTAGGGACATAGGATATAATCCCATACTGATTAGATCCCCGAACGAAACACCGGATCAGGAGTTGTTTGTGCCCGGGGTCCGCTTCCCTCCGCTTCCCCGTCGGCCTGCGGCCACCGTATGGTCCCCTACCGTGGTACATGCCCATACTAAAAATAAGATATAGTACACGCACAACGGGTGGTATTGCCGTTCAATGTATTTGCTATCCAACTAGCTGCAGTATCTGGCTTGGTGACAAATCCGCTCCTACTTTACAAACTAAGTATCGGCATTGGTGTCGTTTTGGTGTTTGCGATCGCCGCGCGGTTCATCCGCCACCAGCAGACGGTTGATCACACAAAGGGCGAAACAGAGAAGAACAGAGATCGCATCTATCAATGTAGCCAATCAGTACAGAGGTTGCTGTGCAGGTTTGTTGACCAGACGCCACAAAAGCAGTACTTACATAAATAAACCTGTTGTTGATGCTGGTGATCATCCGATTCATCGATCGTCATCGGGGGCAAAACGTTGCCACATGTGTGTCATCGGACTCAAATTTCAAATCCCATCATCACAATTGGTGAATCTGCAGGCGTCGTGTATCTACCAGCTTTCATGGAGGAACTCGGGTTACATAGGTGGAGCGGTAATGCTCGTGAGATATGAAACAGTGGCAGAATTCACAGTGATATACGTAGAGTCTGAGGAAGGAATTAGTCCATCTTCATTATCACAAATAACATCAAACGGAAGGGTGGCCGCAAGGCTTGAGCTTAGGAGCCCGACGAATCATGAATTGATCACAGTCGAAAGATTAACAGACCGTTCATTATACATCATCAGTCACCTGCACAGCCATTAGGCCTTGACCCAGCCACTGATATGAAAAGAGAGCCCGTGAGCAAAGAACGCCCGATCCGATGAGTGATGTTGACGATATCTGGTTTCTGTCTCATCTTTGCGCTATAACATCAGAGATATTGGAGGTGATAACGAAAAATCTTGAAATTTGAGCTTTGAACCAGCACCAACACAGATCGCAGCGGAGCCACCGCCCAGACTGTTGGAACTAGATGAATCACTGAAAATTCCCACCTACATGAAAAGTCGTCTCAAAGATGCGCGCGCGCAATTTAATGTGGATCGCCAATGCAGATCGCCAACTCTTTAGGTGGGGCAGAAATAACATAGTGCTCCTTGGCTCCTCACACGGCCTGCCACTCACTAGTAGTGCATATGCATGGGCCGAGGCTGGGGCACATTTGGCCAGAACCTGGGCGAGGTTGCTGCTGAAAAAATGAATCATAACATAAGAGACGGGAAAGGCATGACATGGATGGGCATGTGTTTTGTGTATGGGCGATGTGGTATGTGACCACACAAACGTGTGGGCCGATAACCGGTGGATAATGAGGAGAAATGTTGTATACACCATAGGGATGAGAGCGAGCGGATACAAAGTCTTCTCCTCACTCTTATGCCTCGGCCGTCTTCTTGGCCCTCTTTGTTGCTACGGTGTTTTCTCTGCAATTCGGTAAGCCCAGGCGGCTAGGTTGTTGAAAAAAGAAACAAATCCTCACCTGAACCCGTTCTTGAACCTCCTCGAGACGTCCTTGAGATACCGCATCCTTCCCGTTCCGGTGGTCTTTCTGCGTTTAGCCTTTTGGCCCCACTCGTACGACCTCAATTTTGCCGCAGGGTACCCGCACTGCGCACAGGCTAGCCAGATTCCTACATGAGCGACCTCGGCACGGGAACGGGCCCAGACGTACTTTTGTGTTGTCTGTGGAAGGCGCGGTGTCCGCAACGCCGGCAGAGCGTGTGCGATTTGGTGTGTCTCTTACTGGAGATCACGAGTCAGCATCGATGGGTACGTCCTAGAGTGGGAGTGGAAAAACGTACCCAAAGGACGAGGTACCTGAGGTGTGTCCACCGCCGTCAGTTTGAGAGTTTCGATGGACAGCCTGGAAAACACGCACCTTTCGTCTATAGCATCATGCGGCGCAAGAAAGGGGAGAGTCAGTATAATGTCTCCCTCTGCTCGCGATAACTATTTGATGAAATACGATTAAATCACCGGGTCCATTCCCAGCCCAAATCGACATCCAAAGACGCATCCCACCATCCAGCCCCGGAATCACCCAAATTTCAAAATCCACCCTGTATGGATCCTAGGAGTAATAGGTACGGTGCACAGACTCACCATCTCGCTGTTTTCTTGAGGATTCTAGTCGATGGGCGGCGATGGGTACGACCTCGGGGGGTTGGTGTGTCGTGGTGTTCGAGGTGTGGGAACTTTGTTCGGCTATTGCCGAGGCTGGGACTTGAACAAATGCCTTGAAGTTGCGCGTATGTATACGCCTGTTCAGCTCGAGGCTATACATTTGAGGTGAGTAGCATCGGGTCTAACTTTCACCACTATACTGAATTCTTATGGTTCAGGCTGATTATGGACCGAAATGATATAAGGATAAATCAACACATAAACTGGGGTACATGTCCAGGGGATTCCTATGGAAAAGCTCTAGAGGTGGATACGGAGATGCTGCCCAAGATTGTCCCGCCTGCTGAAAGATTTGTGGCATCCTTCGTAAGGGCAAACATGCGCTGAAAGTCAAGTATTCCAGACACCATCTTAGAGTATCAAACGCGGAACTCACGTTTTTCGTGGGTGTGGATGCTGCGGACGTGTCTCTTCAGGTGTTCTCCCCGGACGAAACACTTCCCACACCCTGCAACACTACACACATATGATCTCTCATCTTGAGCACGGCTGGGGCCCACCGATCCTTCATCCTCGCTACCGGAGGTTCTAAGCGTGCCGAGAGATGGCACCTTGCGTCCGCGGCTTTTCTTTGTCAGATTCGGAACCGGCACTGGAAGCGGGATAGAGTGGTTGTTTCTTCGAGGTATGATCACGCTACCGTCGTCGCTCAGTGCTCCTTGCCCTTCCTGATTCCCAAAGGCCTTTAGAGCTTGCGCGGCGCTTATGTGGGATCTCCTTCTTGGGCTGCAGGAGCTTCCTAGCGGAGGGGATGGAGACCGGGAAGGTTGATATAGATCAGAGTCATCGTCCTCCGCTGGCTCACTCTCGATACCTTCAACTGAGTGGTGGCTGCTTGAATCACTGCTATTGTGACGGCGCTTGTTATCGCGCCCGCCTTGTTTCGAAGGCGTGTCTTGGTAGACATCGGTGATTGGCCGTTTCCCCTGCGCTCTGGAGATCACTGGTTCCTCGCCCGCTTGGAGCGTTCCGTCCACCTGCTCTCCGCTTAGATTTATGTTCTGCCTGTAACCCAGCTCTGCGTCTATGTCACCCGATTGGAAGTTCTTGGATGCGTACTGCCCGTCGCTGTTGAGGTCCGATAAAGTCACGTAGTGCTGGTCTTGCAAGCCCATGCTCTCATAATAATAATGTAGTTGATTATCTTGGGATTGCGCGTCGGACCTGAACGCGGCCAGAGGTGGCTGACTTGGACCAGCGACGAGCTCTCCAGCCTCAAGCGGGGGATACTCCAGTTGGAAAGGATCGTCCTGGGCATCAAGCATTGCTGGCGAAACGAAACACTCTCCCTGGGCTGAGAGATAGGATCCGGGCAACGGGTGAGGATCCCAATGGGCGTTTGGGGTCACCATATAAGTAGTTCCCCGGGCTTCTTGAGGCACGCCAAAGCTGTCGACTTGTTCTCTGTGATGGGATGGATCTTCGCCGGACCAAGGAAGGTTCTCTGGGGGCTGCCTGTCAAAGACCTCATGGACGAACATGTCCGGTTCAAATCTCGCGGGCCCAGGCCAAGAGTTGATGGTGGGTCCCCCCCGGTTGGACGGTGTTGAATAGTAATCGGATTCCGCCATTGTCTCTGGAAGTAACCCTTGGGCTTGGATCGTCGTGTTCATCTTTGTGGCTAGGAATAGTTGGTATAATGTGGATAGGTAGAAGGAAGTAGAGATACAGAGTTTCAAATTTGGGGATTTTTAATACTCTACTAGGTGGCTGACATGGGCCAGTCGTCCAAAATTGTGACAATCGATCAATTTTTGTCCAAAACAGGTCAAACATTTTCCCCGCATAAATAATAGAGATGACTCGGAGGGAGCGCGGTAGCTCTCGGCGTGTATACCGTTTGACGAACGTGTAGTAGATGAACAGGGGATGGGGGACTGTTCGGCCATTACTAATGCTTAGATCACCGCCGATGTAAGCTGTACGGATTCATTGGCTAGTAGAGCCAGTACCGACGCGAGCTCTCGCGAGCCCAAGTTGGATAATAATCGCCCAAAATTACCGTTGGTAGTTGAAGGCGTCGGAATAGTAACGGGTGGAAAAAACCCCACCGAGGGTGATAAATGACGAATGTAGTTGTGTTTGGACCGAAACCTGGGCGCTTACTTGTTTCCCGAGCGCTTACTTCCGCCGGTCGTCCTTTCGTCCACCGTTGAGTTACGAATGCTCAAATATACGGTCTTGGCCCGCCCCAGAATCAATTGACTAGTTCCCGGTGGATAGGAGGTCCCAAGGTTAGAAACACCAGTGGGACTATTGATCAATGATCAGCCAAACAATTATCTCGAGTCAACGTCGATTATTCAGGAAATAAAAATAAAGCAATTCACAATCGGCGGTGGTGACCAGGCTGAGGGTATTTATAAATAGTCGTATATGGGCTACAATATGGGGATGATTCTAAAGCTTAATCGTGAGGTCTGGATCGGTGAAGTTTGTAAAGTCTCTTCTTCGTCTCAATTGCCCACCAATGACGGCAGGTGCTGATTGCTTAGTGTATACCCGTAGACCCAGGAAGACGTAGTCCTCGTCCTGGGGGTCGCCGTGGTCGCCAGCCTTGGATCCCACATCATCGAGGATTTCCGAGTCTCTCCCTCCGGATACCTCAGCTCCTGCGGTCGTCTCAGTATTTATATCGTCTTCTTCCTGAAGAATTTCCGGAGCTTCCTCGTCTATCGTTTTGGCCACTTGCTCAGCTCTTGCATCACCATTCTGCAGTGTGTTGACAAGCTGCTGCTTATCCAGGTCGAGGATTCGTTCGAGTCTTGCCCGCGCGCTATCCTTGGCCAACTTCTCGATGGTGGATACCGCCGTCTCTACCTCGGACAGGTCTCGGCCGGCGATAATCGTTGGAGAGATAGGCAGGTGGGCGATTTTAACACCCCTGGGTGGCAGTAGATTAGTTCTGGTCGTAAAAAGTCACGAATCCCACCCACTTTGCCTTATAGTCTAAAAGGATCATAGTTGAATGACAACGCTATAAGAATATTATGATAAACGACAAACTTGTGGCGATAGATTGGCTCTTTGCCCTCTCGGTCAGAACCCTGGAATATTTTCGCTCATCCCAGGGGTCACCAGACTGGATATCTCTCAAGATTAGGGAATGGTAAAAAAATCAGCGGTGAAACACCACTTGCCAATGGTGTTACATGTCGATCAAGTCGAACCTGCAGCAGAATTAGGATAAGATAAACCCAATGAGGCACGGCGCTCACATGGAGGACATATTCACCAGCCTCCAACTCCACTTCTAATTCGTGCTCCGTCCACGATCTGGTGAGTGCGTCGATTCGGCGACAGGTATCTCGGACCCCCTCTTGAACAAGATGAAGTCGAATGTCCAATTAAATCCGAGTCTTCAGCGGTGCCCAGGAAGTACCTATTGTCAAGTTTGAAAGCACGATGACAGCCAAGGATGGGTCTGTCATTGTAATCGTAACTTCAAAGCAAGACCGTCAGAGGAATATTAGTGAGGATGAGCATCCATACATGAGACGTCTCCGTGAGACCATGAGGATCGGAGTGGCCTAGCAGCGACACGCAGCCAGAGAGACGACACCACCCATGTCTCGTCGAACAGTCGGGTTCTGTCAATCTGCCTCCAATATTCGAGAAAATGGGAATCTTTCCAAGGGATTAGACTTCAAGCCTTGTCAGGTGCCGTGGCACTCACATTCCATGACGAATTGCCCGTCGTCACCGAAGACATGGCCTAGTATGGACATCAATTTCGGAGATTCTGTTTGATTCCACTCCTTCGATCCATCTGACCAGGGTCCCGTCCACTCCGAATTCCCCCATGGATTGCGAATGACAAGAAATCGTCTTCCCTCATGCTCGACAGCACGGAGGATTGAATATGCGTGGCCACCAATGAGTCCGTTAGCTCTGAGTGGCTCATATGACCCTGAGCGGGATACGTCAAGGGTGTCGAAGTGACACCCGAAGAGTCGATCCTTCCGCGCCATGAGGAGCTCCTCTCTCCAGAATCGATCTGGGTCTAGTATATCCTTCAGTGCGGGTCAGTGATTGGAATCAATGACTTGTTCTGACAGGACAGTGACTGACTCGAGTTGGAATAACACTCGACACGCCGCTTTCAACATGGGTTAGAAAGAGAAAATTATTGTGGTTCCCGAGGAAGCGTACCCAGTTAAATCTTCAATCGCCTCAGATGTGTGGCCCGCATTGATTGCTTGATAATCCCCATGCAGCTTAGCGTAGGCCTTTTCTATCAGTGGCACCCACGTCTCTCCTTGGGTCCCCGACCGAGCGAAGAATAGCCCTTTTCCGCTCTTTCGAGCAGAATTATTATATCTCTCTCTGTCATTATGATACAACTCCTTCTCAATTGTGCTGAGCTCCTCGAATTTCGGGATATTTGTAACAGCATGCTGTTGGCGGTAATCTCTCATGGCACTAAATGATCAGTTGAGCACTCACTCATCAATGACCACGGTGACCCAGACAGAATCGCGAAAGAAGATGAAGCCATAGACACCCACTTCCGGTCCCGCTACACTTGGATTCAATACACAAGCAGTATTACATTTGACAACCTTACCGCACGCAGAATTCTCAACCAACCCCTTTGCGTGGATATGGTCGCGAGAGCAGACAGGAACCAGCAATCACCCAAGCGTCCTTGAATGATGTCATTCGAATCTGCGCCATCGACGAAGAACTCTGGTTTCTCGAAGATCTCGGTGACGCGCTGTACATCTGACGGGTTGTACTTCGCCGGGGCAGATGGTGCGTGAAGGCCATGCAGACATCGGTCACGATCGTTCTCAAGATCGAATTCAATGTCTCTGCAGTCGAGATTGTGAACGGTTCAATTGCACCATCGACACATGAGCTGACCTGAATTTTCGATTCCGAGATCGACATTCTTGGGATATGCGGGCGACCTTTACTTTACAGTCGCTCAGAGCTTTTTTTCGTTCTGTGGCCACCTGTCTTGGAGAACGGGCTCTCTGCCCAGGGGGGAACGAAGTGACCGGCTCGGTTTTCGAAATATTGGAGGCCTTCGGCATAATATGTTGAGATTTTGACTTGCGCGAGTTTAGGACTATCGAACGTACTTATACACTCGTTGAACCGGTGACCAGCACTGAATTAACTGATTTAACGCTGGAAATCCCTTGATCCATATGTCAGCGTCATAAATGGGGCTGTTTTGATGGTAAAACAAACCTGAAACAGGTTCCGCAAACAGCTACGTACCAGTACGGTTGATGGGTGTAGAGGATTTACACAGGTACCCAAACGCAGAATACATAGCCATAAGTTGGAATGTGAGAAACTTGTTCAACTCCGAGTCCAATCGGCACCAGTGCGATAGTGGAGCAAACCACACTCACACAACATCTTAGCTATGAACATACTTTTTTAAGGCGGCTACAAGTACTGTAGCGTTGCTATTGATCATCATAGTAACGCGGGTTTCGGAAGTGATGCGTTCACGTTGATAGTAGGCTGGGAGTCGGACTCGGGGCTGTTGGGAGATTATCGACCAGCGTGCCTGTTGGCTCCCGGGCCGGTAGTCAACGAAGTTTATAAGAATAACTTATTGACGCGGATACGATGCTTGTGGTCCACAATCCATTCAGCCGGACCGTCAGCAGTACCACGCGTAGCCGGCCGTGGCGTGGCTGAAATGGTCGATGCTGTTGCGCTTTTTATCGCTCATCATAATGAGTGCCAACCTATATTATTATATGCACAATTAGAAAAGAAGATATGCCAACGAGCAGTGACAAGCGTGTGCGAAGACAAGAGTTGAGACCTCTTCTTCAGCGATGTCCTCGGCAGGGCGAGTTGACCTCGTCTCGGTGGACCGTGGCGTGGGCTGAGCATGATATGAATTCCTTTTCTGCCGCTAACCGCGGAATCGCAAACATTAGGGTGTAAGGAGTGGTACATCAGGCAACCCGTTTAGTTGAATTGTTGAAATGTTGAAGAGTCAAGACTTTGTGGAAATGGTATATTTGCAGTGCCTCGTGGGCGTTACAAAATTAGAGCGGCCGACTGGCCAGCCAGAAAATCGAGTCGCGTGCTCACAATTTAACACAGGGCGATGGCCGCCTCAGGCACTTATAGGTTACTGTCAGTGGCTCAGAAAATTTTTTGTGCAGATTCATCAACTAAGAAAACTGGCTCAATTTGTAGACCAATGTGAGCTCAATCGTAGCGGGACATTTCTAAAAGGTTATGCCGATATGCAGCTACTGCAATGACACATTATTCGGCAGAAATGGTTCTGTGGATGTAGAGTCGGAAGTCCAATAAAATTTCACCTCCTACATCTAGCTTACCCGTATTCCACGATAAGCTGACCGTCGTCGCCAAAAATTGGGGAGATATTCAAGCTACTCCACTGTCCATTCCTTTGATCCACCCCTGACCGGGGAACCTTAACCGACGACGGGTTGCGCAGGATAGCAATTCTTTTTCTCATTGTCTCAACAGCTTGCTGACCTTCAACTTCCAGTTTGTCCGCTGCGGGTATTGTACTACTGCTGAGCTACCAACATCCAAATACGGCCTCGGTTCGCTTTTCACGATTCGCTCCCCCGGAATTAATTGATTAGTTTTGAGGATCCCCAGCAGATAGAAGTCCCAGACACCATTAAGGACTAGAGCTGTGGGTCCCATAGGGCCATTGAGTACTGATTGATGATCAGTCACACAACCATCTAGAGCCGACGCCGATTAAGTATTCAGGAGATAAAAACAGGCAATTCACGATTAACGGTGGTCAGGAGTGTGTTTATAAATAGTCGCGTATAGGCTACAACATTTGGAAAGATTTTAAAGCTTGATCGTGAGGTCTGGATCGGTGAAATTTGTAAAGTCTCTTCTTCGTCTCAGTTGCCCACGAATTATGGAAGGTGCTGATTGCTTGGTATACACCCGTAGACCCAAGAAGACATGGTCTTCGTCCTGAGGGTCGTCGTGATCGCTGACCTCGGATCCCATGTCATCAGGGGAAGTGTCCCTATTCCTATCTCTCCCTTCAGATAGTGTCGCCGCTACGGTTGTCTTGGTATCCATGTCGTCTTCTTCCCGGGGAGTTCCCGGGGCTTTCTCGTCTATCGTTTTGGCCACTTGCTCAGCTCCCGCATCACCGTTCTGTAGTTTGTCGACGAGCTGCAATTTATCAAGGTCGAGGATTCGTCCGAGTTCTGCCCGCGGATTGTCCCTGGCCAACTTCTCGATGGCAGATACTGCTCTTTCTACTTCGGACAGGTCCCGGCCGGCGATAATTGTTGGAGAGATAGGCAGATGGGCAATCTTAACACCCCTAGATGGTGGTAGGGTTAGTTCTAAGCATAAAAGGATTTGAATCCCACACACTTCGCTTTATAGTCTAGGAGGATGCTATAGTTAAATGACAACGGTATGAAAATATTATGATAGAAGACGAACTGGCGGCGATAGATTGACCCCTTGCTCTCTGAGTCAGAACTCTGGAATATTTTCGCTCATCCCAGGAGTCATGAGGCTAGATGACTCTCAAGATTAGAAAGCAGTAGTAAAAAACCAGGAATAAAACAGAGCTTGCCAGCGGTGTTACATGTCGATCAAGTCGAACCTGCAGCAGAATTTGCATCAGATAACACTCAATGGGGCGTAGGTATAGTGCTCACATGGAGAACGTATTCACCAACCTCCAGCTCCACTTCTAAATTCGTGCTCCGCCCACGGTCCAGCGGGTGCGTAGATTCGGCGACAGGTATCTCGGACCCCTTCTTGAACAGGATGAAGTCGAATGACCACACGAATCCGAGTCTTCGGTAATGCCCTGGAAGTACCTATCGTCAAGTTTCGAGAGCACAATGACAGCCAAGGATGGGTCTGTCATTGTAATCGTAACTTCAAAGTAATGCTGTCAGAGGAATATCATTTAGCAAGGATGGGTATCCATACATGAGACGTCTCCGTGAGACCACGAGGATCGGAGCGGCCTAGCGGCGACACGCAGCCAGAGAGATGACATCACCCATGTCTCGTCAAATAGGCGAGTTCTTTCAATCTGCTTCCAATGCTCAAGGAAATGTGAATCTTGCCAGTAATCAGCCTTTTAAGCCATGTCAGACGTTGTGACACTCACATTCCATAATGAATTGCCCATCATCACCGAAAACATGATTTAGTGTGGACATTAATTCCAGAGATCCCGCTTGATTCCACTCCTTCGATCCATCTGACCAGGGTCCTGTCCACTCCGAATTCCCCCATGGATTCCGGATCACAAGAAATCGTCTTCCCTTGTGCTCGACAGCACGGAGGATTGAATACGCATGGCCGCCAATGAGTCCGCTAGCCTTGAGCGGCTCGCATGACCCCGAACGGGATATGTCAAGGATGTCGAAGTGACACCCAAAAAGGCGATCGTCCTGCGCCATCAGCAGCTCCTCTCTCCAGAATCGATCTGGGTCTAGTATATCCTTCGATGTGGGTCAGTGATTGGAGCCAATATCTTGTTCTGGAGGGAAAATAACTGACTCGAGTTGGGATAAAACTTGACACGCCGCTTTCAACATGGGTTAGAAAGAAAGAATTGCTACCGTTCCCAGAAGAAGCATACCCAGTTAAATCTTCAATCGCCTCGGATGTGTAGCCTGCATTGATTGCTTGGTAATCCCCGTGCAGCTTAGCGTAGGCCTTCTCCATCAGTGGCACCCACGTCTCTCCCTGGGTCCCCGACCGGGCGAAGAATAGACCTTTGCCGCTCTTTCGAGCAGATTTGTTGTATATCTCTCTGTCGTTGTGATACAATTCCTTCTCAAGCGAGCTGAGCTCCTCGAATTTCGGGATATTCGTGAACAGCATGCTGATTTGCAGGTGAATTTCTCGACACCGGATGATAAACTGAGCACTCACTCATCAATCACCACGGTGACCCAGACAGAATCGCGAAAAAATATGAACCATAGACACCCACTTCCGGGTCCCGCTGGACTTGGATTCAATACACGGGCAACGCTGTTGGGTTTGAAGACCCTACCGCGGCACAGAACTCTTCAACCAATCCCTTTGCAGTGGACATGGTTGCAAGAGCAGACAGGAACCAGCAATCGCCCAAGCGCCCCTGAATGATGTCATTCGAATCTGCACCATCGACGAAGAACTCTGGTTTCTCGAAGATCTCGGTTACGCGCTGTACATCTGACGGGTTGTATTTCGCCAGGGCAAATGGTGCGTGGAGACCATGCAGACATCTGTCACGGTCATTTTCAAGATCGAATTCAATGTCTCTGCGGTCAAGATCGTGAATGGGTTTAATCGAAACATCGATACACGAACTGACCTGAATTTTCGATTCCGAGATTTACATTCTTCGGCTATGCGGTTGACCTTTGCTTTGCAGTCGGCCAGGGCTTTTTTTCGTTCTGTGGCCACCTGTCTGTCTGGGGGAATGAATCACTGGAAGCGGCCAGTGGCTTGGAGCCTTCGAAATATCAGAGACCTTCGACATCGTATGTTTAGACCCTGAGTCTAGTTTGTGCGAGTTCAGGATTACCGAAACGTACTTATAAAGTCCATCGGCGTAAAATTAGAACAAGTTTTGGCATTTAATTAGCATCGAATTGTTGATAAATCCTTCGATCCGCATGTCAGCATCGGAATGGGGCTGTTTCGATGGTAGAACAAACCTGAAACAGCTTCCGTAGGCAGCTACATGCCAATATGGTTGATGGATTTATACAACATACCCAAACGTAGAATGGCCATACATAAGCTGGAACGAGAGAAATATGTCCAACTAATCGCCAACCAGCTGGACATGTTTCTCACATTCCAACTTGCGCCAGCATGATGGCGAAGTAACGCACACCCACGAAATGTCTCGGCCGCTACTGGCTGTGAACACTCTTCCTGAGGGGACCGGCATGTAGAACTTACAATATCACACTGATCATCATAGTAACGCAGGCCTTGAAGTGATGTGTTGATGGATTGGCCCGAGGTGTCAATGAGATCGTCAACCTTAAACGCCCGTTGGCTCCGGTAGTCAGTGAAGTTTATAGTAACTTGACACAAATACAATGTACATGCTTATAATCCATTCGGTCAGACCGTCAGTGGATGCGTAGCCGGCCACAGTGCGGTTGAGGCGGTCGGCGCCGCCGCGTCGCGCGCTTCCCTCATCATAACGAGCGTGGTGCCGTTTTGCCATAGATAGAATGGCTGTCTTCTATTGTTTTTTGGTCTGCTTATATTTTGCCCACGTTGGTGCGTTATGGCAATCTATTGGTCTAACCAGCAAACGCGAAAAAGAAGGTATGCCAACACGAGCGACAAGCGCGTATGACAGGTTCCAGAACCGAGACCTCTTCTTCGGCAACGTCCCCTGCGGGCGAGTTGATTTCGTCCCGGTAGTAGGGTTTGACTGGGTCTGATAGGAATCCCCCTCTTGAAATCATACAGCTTTTTCATGACATGCAGTGAGGTCGCGATCTGGCACATGCAGCTTGGAACCCCTTCTCCCAGGGTGGATAGTACATAGCTAAGCGGTGCCAAGTGCTCGAGCATCATATCCTCGGCGCACTGGTGATGTGGATCGCCCCCCAAGGTAAGGTAAAGATCCCAGCAGATGCAATGGGGCTCGCAACATTGGATTCAAGGCGTAAGGCCCAAGTGGTAGTGCCCCAGGCCTACCCGGGTAAACAGTTAAAGAGTCAAGACTTCATGGGAAGATACGTATTGTTTCATGAGGTATCGCGGTGAAGTGGCCAGCACACAGAAAATTTGTGTGCGACTCGACCCTGAGCAGCCCTGAACAATGGGTAAACTTGAAGAGTTTTTGCCCTGGGAGAGTCGAAGTCCGATACAGTTCTTGCCGTCCAGCCTAATCAACCCTACGGCTTGCGCAGGGCAGCAAATCTTCCATTGTCTCGACGGCTCGCAATCCTGAACGCGTGCTCACTACTGACCTTTCAACTTCCAGTTGGATCGTTTTTGTCCGCTGTTGAGCCACGAGCATCCAAATACATAGCATTGGCCCGCCCCCCAGGGTTAATTGATTAGCTTTGAGAGTTTCCTGGTGGACAGAGAGTTCCAGCGGTGGGGGCTGGAGTCGCGGGTTCCATAGGACGGTAGCCGGAGTGTTATTCAGGAGATAAAAACCAGGCAGTGTACGATCGACGGTGGTGGCCAGGAGCGTGTTTTATAAATAGTCGTGTACGGGCTACAACATGAAGGTTCTAAAGCTTGATCGTGAGGTCTGGATCGCTGAAATTTGTAAAGTCTCTTCTCTGTCTCAGCTGCCCACCAATTACAGCAGGTGCTGATTGCTTGGTATACACCCGTAGACCTAGGAAGACGTAGTCCTCGTCCTGAGGGTCGCGGTCGTCGGCCTCGGATCCCACACCATCGAGGATTTCCCTATCCCTGTCTCTCCCTCCGGATACCTCGGCCCCTGCAGTCGTCTCGGTATCTGCATCACCTTCTTCCTGGGGGGTTCCCGGGGCTTTCTCGTCGATTGTTTTGGCCACTTGCTCAGCTCTTGCATCACCATTCTGCAATTTGTTGACGAGCTGCTGCTTATCCAGGTCGAGGATTCGCCCGAGTTCTGCCCGCGCACTATCCTTGGCCAGCTTCTCGATGGTGGATACCGCCGTCTCTACCTCGGACAGGTCTCGGCCGGCGATAATCGTTGGAGAGATAGGCAGGTGGGCAATCTTAACGCCCCTAGGTGCCAGTAGGGTTAGTTCTGGTTGTAAAAAATCACGAATCACCCACTTTGCCTTATAGTCTAGAAGGATCATAGTTGAATGACAACGGTAGGAGAATATTATGATAAACGACAAACTGGTGGCGATAGATTGACTCTTTGCCCTCTCAGTCAGAACTCTGGAATATTTTCGCTCATCCCAGGAGTCGCTGGGCTGGATGGCTCTCAAGATTAGGGAACAGTGAAAAATCAGGCAGCAAAACAACACTTGCCAATGGTGTTACATGTCGATCAAGTCGAACCTGCAGTCGAATCAGGATACGATAATACTCAATGAGGCACAGTGCTCACATGGAGAACATATTCACCAGCCTCCAGCTCCACTTCTAGATTCGTGCTCCGCCCATGATCCGGCGAGTGCGTAGATTCAGCAACAGGTATCTCGGACCCCCTCTTGAACAAGATGAAGTCGAATGACCAGATGAAATCTGAGTCTTCAGCAATGCCCTGGAAGTACCTATCATCAAGTTTCGAAAGCACGATGACAGCCAACGATGGGTCTGCCATTGTAATCGTAACTTCAAAGAAACACCGTCAGAGAAATATTCAGTGAGAATGGGCATCCATACATGAGACGTCTCCGTGAGACCATGAGGATCGGAGCGGCCTAGCAACGACACGCAGCCAGAGAGATGACATCACCCACGTGTCGTCGAACAGTCGGGTTCTGTCAATCTGCCTCCAGTATTCGAGGAAATGCGAATCTTTCCAAGGGATTAGACTCTCAAGTCTTGTCAGATGCTGTGGCACTCACATTCCATGACGAATTGCCCGTCGTCACCGAAGACATGGCCTAGTATAGACATCAATTTCGGAGATCCTGTTTGATTCCACTCCTTCGATCCATCTGACCAGGGCCCCGTCCACTCCGAATTCCCCCATGGATTGCGGATGACAAGAAATCGTCTTCCCTCGTGCTCGACAGCACGGAGGATTGAGTATGCATGGCCACCAATGAGTCCGTTAGTTCTGAGTGGCTCGTATGATCCTGAGCGGGATACGTCAAGGGTGTCGAAGTGACACCCGAAGAGTCGATCCTTCCGCGCCATGAGGAGCTCCTCTCTCCAGAATCGATCTGGGTCTAGTATATCCTTCAGTGCGGGTCAATGACTGGAACCAATGACCTGACGGGAAAGCGACTGACTCGAGATGGAATAACACTCGACACGCCACTTTCAGATGAATTAGAAAGGATTACTGTGGTCCCCAGAGGAAGCGTACCCAGTCAAGTCTTCAGTCGCCTCAGATGCGTACCCCGCATTGATCGCCTGGTAATCCCCGTGCAACTTAGCGTAGGCCTTCTCTATCAGTGGCACCCATGTCTCTCCCTGGGTCCCCGACCGAGCGAAGAATAGACCTTTTCCGCTCTTTCGAGCAGATTTATTATATCTCTCCCTGTCGTTGTGATACAATTCCTTCTCAAGTGAGCTGAGCTCCTCGAATTTCGGGATATTCGTAAACAGCATGCTAATTAACAGGTGAATTTCTCAACACCAACGGATAAATCAACCACTCACTCATCAATGACCACGGTGACCCAGACAGAATCGCGAAAGAATATGAAGCCATAGACACCCACCTCAGGGTCCCGCTGCACTTGGATTCAATATGTAACCAACATCAAGCTTGAGAGCCCTACCGCGGCACAGAATTCTTCAACCAATCCTTCTGCAGTGGATATGGTCGCGAGAGCAGACAGGAACCAGCAATCACCTAAGCGTCCTTGAATGATGTCATTCGAATCTGCACCATTGACGAAAAACTGCGGGTTCTTGAAGATCTCGGTGACACGCTGTACATCCGACGGATTGTATTTCGCCGGGGCAGATGGTGCGTGGAGGCCATGCAGACATCGGTCACGATCGTTTTCGAGATCGAATTCAATGTCTCTGCAGTCAAGATTGTGAATGTCTTAATCGCAGCAGCGATACATGAGCTGACCTGAATTTTCGATTCCGAGATCGACATTCTTGGGATATGCGAGCGACCTTTGTTTTGCAGTCGTTCAGGGCCTTTTTTCGTTCTGTGGCCACCTGTCTTGGAGAATGGGTTTTAGGGGATGAAGTGGCCGGCTTGGAGGTCTTCGAAATATTGAAGACCTTCGACATGGTACGTTTAGATTCTGATTGCGCGAGCTCAGGATTATCGGACGTACTTATACTGCCCACCGGCACAGGAACAAGTATTAGCATTTGATCAGCACCGAATTGATTTGATTCAGCGCTGGAATCCCTTGGACCCATATGTCAGCATCAGAACTTGTGGGGCCGTTTTGATGGCAGAACAAGCCTGAAACGGCTTCCGTAGGCAGTTACGGCCGGTATGGTTGATGAGGTCTGCCAGAGGCCTAAGGATTCAAATTTCACACACGTACCCAAATGCAGTTGGAATGTGAGAAACTTGGCTCTGTTCGACTCTAATCAGCACCACACTTTACCTACAATCCGTCGAGCCTGGATATCTTTTCAGCTACCCTTAGTCTATGATTAGACGTAGACGGATGCCACATTGTAACAATTGGAACACAATGGCCAAAGTCAACCAATGTCCCAGCTGCTATCGCTTCATTATGAACACTGTTTTTTTCTGAGGCGGCTACGTAACATCGCCATTGATCATCAGGCCCCGGAAGTGATGCGTTGATAGGCTGGGAGTATTGATGCGATTATCGACCAACGCCCGCTGGCTCCGGTAGTCAACAAAGTTGAACAAAGTTTATAATAATAACTCGCATACTAACTCCGCCCCCGTTTCTAAAATTCTGAGCAATCGGCCAGTCACGGCTGGTCATCGGTTTCTCTCCTTATTATAAGTAATCCATTCGGTCGGACTCAGGCTGTCACTGACAGTGTATGCATAGCTGGCCACGGCATGGTTGAAACGGTCGACGCCATCGCCACGTCGCGCGCTTCTTATTGCTCATCATAACGAGCGCCAACCTATACATTTCCAACTAGTTAGCGCGGGAAAAAAGGTATGCCGACAAGAGCGACGAGCGTGTACGAAGCAAGTCCCACTCCACGAAAGACCTCGGTGACATCTCCGGTGGGGTCGGTTGATCTCGTCTCAGTGGTAGGGTTTGAACCTGACATGAATTCCTTTTCCGCCGCCAACTACGGATTCGAACAGTGGGTTGTAAGGGGGGGATATATCAGGCAACCCGTTTGGTTAAACAATTGAGTCGTGTGAAAACAGTATACGCTTCGTGGATGTCACAAAAGTGGCAAAGCGGCCAGCATACAGGAAATTCGTGTGCTCACAATTTGCACTAGGGCGACAGTTAGCCTAGACCCAAATGTTCCCAGCGGAGGTTCACGCATTTTGCATATTTTATTTTCGACGTAGGGGGATGGATGGGTAGACTCTTGGGCCGAGAGCCACTATCCACCAGGCGTCTGAGTCAACCTAACATCCGCGACATGACCCGCCAAAAACTTAGAACGTAAGATCCCGTACGTTAGGAAGGTAAGAACTTGAAATAAGGTGGTTCGTGTAACGTGTAATGTACAAATGATACAGCCCTCAAATCCCAATCTACTCGAGATCAAATATCAAGATCTCTGCAGTCGCTACAACATGAGGAAGATTCTAAAGCTTGATTGTGAGGTCTGGGTCGCTGAAATTTGTAAAATCTCTTCTCTGTCTCAGCTGCCCACCAATTACAGCAGGTGCTGATTGCTTGGTATACACCCGTAGACCTAGGAAGACATAGTCCTCGTCCTGGGGGTCGCGGTCGCCGGCCTCGGATCCCACGCCATCGAAGATTTCCCTATTCCTGTCTCTCCCGCCGGATACCTCAGCCCCTGCGGTCGTCTCGGTATCTGCATCACCTTCTTCCTGGGGGGTTCTCGGGGCTTTCTCGTCGATTGTTTTGGCCACTTGCTCAGCTCCTGTATCACCATTCTGCAATTTATCGACGAGCTGCTGCTTATCCAGGTCAAGGATTCGCTCGAGTTTTTCTCGCGCGTTATCCTTGGCCAGCTTCTCAATGGTGGATACTGCCGTCTCTACCTCGGACAGGTCTCGGCCGGCGATAATCGTTGGAGAGATAGGCAGATGGGCAATCTTAACGCCCCTAAGTGGCTGTAGGTTTAGTTCTGGTCGTAAAAAATTATGAATCCCACCCACTTCGTTTTATAGTCTAGAAGGATGCTATAGTTAAATGACAACAATACAAAAATATTATGATAAGCGACGAACTGGTAGCGATAGATTGACTCCTTGCCCTCTCAGTCAAAACTCGGGCATATTTTCGTTCATCCCAAGGGTCATTTGGCTGGATGGCTCTCAATGTTAGGGAGCAGAAGAAAATAAGGCAGTAAAACAACACTTGCCAATGGCGTTACCTGTCGATCAAGTCGAACCTGCAGCCGAATCAGTATCAGATAACGCATGAGGCATGGTGCTCACATGGAGGACATATTCACCAGCCTCCAGCTCCACTTCTAGATTCGTGCTCCGCCCACGATCCGGCGAGTGCGAAGATTCGGCAACAGGTATTTCAGACCCCTTCTTGAACAAGATGAAGTCGAATGACCACACAAAATCCGAGTCTTCAGCAATGCCCTGGAAGTACCTATCGTCAAGTTTCGAAAGCACGATGACAGCTAACGACAGATTCGTCATTGTAATTGTAACTTCAAAGTAACAAGGCCATCAGAGGAATATTTAGCGAGGATGGGCTCCCATACATGAGACATCTCCATGGGACCATGAGGATCGGAGCGGCCTTGCAGCGACACGCAGCCAGAGAAATGACATTACCCACGTGTCGTCGAACAGCCGGGTTCTGTCAATCTGCTTCCAATATTCGAGAAAATGTGAATCTTACCAGATATTAGACTCTCAAGCCAAATTATTGGGTGCTATCATACTCACATTCCATGACAAATTGCCCATCATCACCAAAGACATGGCCTAGTATAGACATCAATTTCAGAGATTCTGTTTGATTCCACTCCTTCGACCCATCTGACCAGGGCCCCGTCCACTCCGAATTCCCCCATGGATTGCGGATCATAAGGAATCGTCTTCCCTTGTATTGGACAGCACGGAGGATTGAGTATGCATGGCCACCAATGAGTCCGTTAGCTCTGGGCGGCTCGTACGATCCTGAGCGGGATGCATCAAGGGCGTCGAAGTGACATCCGAAAAGCCGATCCTTCCGCGCCATCGACAGCTCCTCTTTCCAAAATCGATCTGGGTCTAGTATATCCTTTGATGTGGGTCAGTGATTGGAGCCGGTGTCCTATTCTGACCGGTGAATAACTGACCCGAGTTGGGATAAAACTCGACACGCCACTTTTCAAGATGAATTAGGAAGAGAGAATTACTATGGTTCCCAGAGGAAGCATACCCAGTTAGATCTTCAATAGCCTCGGATGTGTAGCCCCAATTTATCGCTTGATAATCCCCGTGCAGTTTAGCATAGGCCTTCTCTATCAGTGGCACCCATGTCTCTCCCTGGGTCCCCGACCGGGCAAAGAATAGCCCTTTTCCGCTCTTTCGAGCAGATTTGTTGTATATATCTCGGTCGTTGTGATACAATTCCTTCTCAAGCGAGCTGAGCTCCTCGAATTTCGGGATATTCGTGAACAGCATGCTGATTGGCAGGTGAATCT
The DNA here is from genome assembly GCA_015501065.1 of Infundibulicybe gibba. Taxonomy (NCBI): domain Eukaryota; kingdom Fungi; phylum Basidiomycota; class Agaricomycetes; order Agaricales; family Omphalinaceae; genus Infundibulicybe; species Infundibulicybe gibba. The sequence goes on along the minus strand of JADNYI010000096.1, from coordinate 75,877 downwards.
CCCGACACCAAATGATAAATCAACCACTTACTCATCAATCACCACGGTGACCCAGACAGAATCGCGAAAGAATATGAAGCCATAGACACCCACTTCCGGGTCCCGCTGCACTTGGATTCAATACATGACCAGCATCAAGCTTGAGAACCCTACCGCGGCACAGAATTCTTCAACCAACCCCTTTGCAGTGGATATGGTCGCGAGAGCAGACAGGAACCAGCAATCATCCAAGCGCCCTTGAATGATGTCATTCGAATCTGCACCATTGACGAAAAACTGCGGGTTCTTGAAGATCTCGGTGACACGCTGTACATCTGATGGATTGTATTTCGCCAGGGCATATGGTGCGTGGAGGCCATGCAGACATCGGTCACGGTCGTTCTCAAGATCGAATTCAATGTCTCTGCAGTCAATATCATGAGCGGCTTAGTAATCGCAGTATCGATACATGAGCTGACCTGAATTTTCGATTCCGAGATCGACATTCCTGGGATATGCGGGCGACCTTGATTTTACAGTTGTCCAGAGCTTTTTTTCGTTCCGTGGCTACCCGTCTTGAAGACTCGGGATGGGTTTTCCGTTCGGGAGAGGATGAAATGGCCAGCTTGGGGGTCTTCGAGGTATTGAAGACCTTGGGCATGGTGTGTTGAGAGACTCTGGTCTGCGCGAGTTCGAGATTCTCGAACTCACCTATACTGCCTACTGGCATAAAATTGGATCAGGCTTCGGCGTTTGATCAGCACCGAATTGATTCAATTTAGCGCTGGAATTCCTTGTGTGCCAGCATCAGGACCTGTGGTGCTGTTATGATGGTAGAACAAGCCTGGAACGGCTTCCGTGGGCAGCTACATACCAGTACGGTCGAGGAATTACACACGTACCCAAACGCGGAATGGGGGCCATAAGTTGGGATGTGAGAAACTTGACTCTGTTCAACTCTAATCAGCACCAAAACAACCCCGAAGTAAACCACGCTCACGGAATGCCTCAGCAACTATCGCTTCACCATGAGCGCTCTTTTTTTGAGGCGTCTACGCAACATCGCTATTGATCATCAGGGCTCGGAAGTAATGCGTTGATCAGCTGGGGGCGTCAATGCAGTTATCGAGGCTCTGGTAGTAAACGAGGTTTTGTAATAACTTCAATGGCACGAATGCAATGCTTATAATCCAGTCGGTGTATGGCAGATGGAAATGGTCGACGTCATCGCTGCGTCGCGCGCTTATTGCTCATCAGAACGGGCGCCAACCTATACACTTCCAACCGGTTAGCGCGGAAAAAAGGTATACCGGTGAAGACAACGAGCGTGTGCGAAGTAAATCCCACTCCACAGAAGACCTCGGCGATGTCCCCGGTGGGGCGAGTCGATCTCGTCGTTCGAACTTGACATGACTTTTTTCCACCGCCAACCACGGATTCGAACGGTGGATTTTAAGAGGCAACCCGTTCGGTTACATAAATTAAAACAGTTGAAATTGTCGAAGAGTCGTGTGGAAATAGTAAACGCTTCATGGATGCCACAAAAGCCCAGCATACAGGAAATTCGTATGCTTACCATTTGCATTAGGGCGACAATCAGCCTAGGCCCAACTGTTCCCAGCGGAGGTTCGCGTATTCCTGCATATTTTATTTTCGACGTAGGGGGATTGGTTGGGCCGAGGGCTACAGCTACCCATCAGGTGTCTAAGATAGCGTTCCTACATCCACGGAACTTAGAACGCAGGATCCCGCACGTTAGGAAAGTAAGAAATAAGGTGGTTCATGTAATGTACAGATGATACAGCCCTCAAATCCCAATCTACTCGAGATCAAATATCAAGATCTCTGCAGTCGTGTCGCCTACATTTTCCACCTCCAGAGCCTTCTCAACTGATTGATCCTCACCACTATCTCTCACAACAACATACACGCCATCTCCCTCCCGCAAGGTGAGTTCCTGTCCGTCAGCCACGACCTTGATGCTTGCGCCCTTGGCCTTGCCCTCAACGTAGCCGCTGGTTTGGATAACGTGGACATATCCCTTCTTGCCCGCCATCTTCCTGGGCTCCATCTTCTTGCCCCCGCCGACCAGTGCCGCGTACATTGTCAGCTGGCTTTGCACGGGCGCGGGGCCCTCGGCGTCGCGTTTCAGCACGACGCCGTCGCTCCCGACTGGCGCAACGACCCGCACCCAGTTGTTCTGCTTCTCTGCGTCGGTGAAGTAGCGGGTGTAGTACTTCGGGGTGAGTCGTGGGGTGTGTGGGTGGGACCAGATCTGGAGGAAGTGGACGGGGGTTTTGGAGGACGGCGGGCTCTTTTCTGAGTGGGAGATTCCGGTGCCGGTGGACGTCATCTGGAGCGCGCCGCGTTTGAGAATCTCGGTGTTCCCAAGAGAGTCTTTGCTATATGAAGCGTTTGAGCATGAGATGGGGAATCTGAGAAGGTATACATACTGCTCGAGCTCTCCAGACACGATGTAGGAGAAGATTTCAAATTCACGGTGAGAGTGGGTCCCGAACCCAGTCCGGGGTGCGACACGATCCTCGTTTATGACACGGAGGGGGCCGAATTCATTATGTTGATAGTCCTGGTACCTGCGTATAATAATATGAGTCGCCTCTCTGGTCAAGCCCTGATGGTACTCACATGGCAAATGAGAATGTATGAAACGTCTTGAGCCAACCATGGTCAGCATGACCGCGATCCTCACTTCTGCGGGGCAAGAACTTCATGGTGGACGAATTGGTTGATTCCGTCAGTGCACTTGAGCTAGCAGCAGCAGCCAACCGTTGATTTCGGAGATTTAGTTTTGCGAGTCGGAAGAGAGAAGACAGTGTTTCGGATGGAACTGGGATGAGGTTGTAGTATGCTGCAAGGGCTATATATACTGGTACGAGGGCACAGTGTATGATGAGATGGGATTTGAAGTGCATGACGGATTCATGTTGGCGGTTTCCTTTAAACTGCACAATTCTCCGTGAATTCATCAGCTTCCTTCTATTTTAGGTCTTGTTGAGCCCACGGGCGCTTGCTAAACATTGAGCCACGTGACGCGGTGACGCATCGGACGTTCTCGGCATCCCGGAAATGTGTCCGTTTTTAGTGGCTCGGGTCTCACTTCGGAAGAGCTGCCCGCACCGCGCTGATAGCCAACGATAATCGACGCTCGGTCTCAGAATCACAAGTGTGCATTGTGTACCTATCGCCCGCTCCTCCTAAGAAAAGGCTAGTCCCGGGCGAGCGATATCGGAGCCTCGAGCTTGGATGCCCAACTGGCTCGAGATCGATACCGGCCCCTCCTATTCCATGTTCTGGTAGCCCCTTGTCCAGGAATAGCTTTACCTGTCGCTACCCTAGTACTAAGGCTCTACAATCCCCACACCTCGGGAATATCTTACTGGCATTGATGATGGTTGCGTAAAGATGATGAGTATAGGATTAATCAGACGGTGAGCACCTAGTCATCCATTGTTCATGTCGTGAATAGCCGCACTCTAAATTTACTGGAATGCTGGCGCGAGCTGCTCCCGGGCGCATCTAGTACGAATCCGTGCCATCTGGTACACCTCATCCGGACGACTCATCAATCGACAACTTGGCCACAACATGAACTGGACCGGTCTCGGGGCAGGACAAAGAAGGCTGTTATCACGACTGGGGGGATAGCTCCATTGCCTGTGGGTGTGATTGTGTATCATGAAAATCAGACGCAATGACCCAAATCACCTGCTTGGGCGATTGGTTGCTCTTGGAAAGTCCGGGATTTGATTGTAAAACCGCGTAGGGAGATATCACGCTAGAGGAGATGCCAGAGTTATAATTGCAGTCGGCGAAGGAGAAATGATTGAAATGATGTTCGGAGAAAACAAGAGCGCTAGCGCCCTACCCTCGATTTAGAAAATAAATCATAGCTGATCGTGCGGAGTGAGATGTGGAACTAAAATTAGGCAAGCAATAAATAATGGTGCAATGGGTGACTTCCCGTAAGCTTTTATTCAAGAGAATAGAATAAATTTGGTCTTTAGCGAGATCGCGCCGAGGTGCCGACGACGATTAGGGACAAAAGATACGATGGATCTCGCTTAGACCCTCGAATAGATGAAAGTCTGTTGATAGGGTGTCTACCCCTCCTACAGATTAAAAGTGGTCGAATAAACACTTTTCAAACTCCGTAAGTCTCCATCCGGACACAAATCCGAATGTCGGTGCGGTAAAATTTGTCGTCCAGCCGCCGAAATTACTGTCTGCCATGATTACGACCCAAAGATCATCAATGTGTGTGCGCAAATTCCCCGTGAAGTAAATTCAGTTGTACCTACTTGCACCAAGCAACTACAGCTGCCACAACCAGCTTTCCAGCCTAGGAATTGGCTTCAGGACGAGGGGAAAGCCCGATTCTATAGGCGTATTGTCAGTAACTTGATGTAATAGTAAGAACTAACAACTTACAGTTGGATACTGTTCCCTGCTATGCCGCGAAAGAGCCCGAATGCGATGTTTTCACCGAGTTCCACCAGCCTTGGGACATATTTAATCTATTATATTCGGATGGCTTACGGTTTAGTCAGCAACATATCATATCGCATTAAACCCTGCGCTGCCTTGCCGGTTTTGATCGAAATACGATATGTTTATTCGAAAACCTTACGGGAAGTCACCCAATCTCGAGTTGTTGTGTCTTCCGCTTCGAACCCTCAATCTATCGCTAGCCCACAGTCGATGTCTTTCGGAAGCTTGCCCCGGCAATTGTCCTTCAAATAGCTCATTGATAATGACGCGCTCCAACGAGGCTGCTGCGCTAGGCTATCGGTCGAAGTCGGCACACTGCGTAAAACGATACGTCAAATTACCACTGACAGTAATACGGCACAGGTCAATAGCTGCATACTCACACTAGTAGCCGCGATATTTATCAGTTTCCCTGCATCCCCTGGTGCTTTTTGATATGGATCTATACGGCTTGCAGGCAAGAACATAGCCGTGGCAGTCTTACTTAGCTGCTCCCTGTTGCACCTTTAAGTCTAATCTTGGTTAAACGGGATAGTCTTGCATTAGTGGGTCATGCTAGTGGTCATGCGACTCTGGTGGCGATATAGCACTGGTACATCGTAGTAGGGCATTTCGATTCTTGAGGTGGTGGCGAGAATCGTGTGACCATGTTCACAATTCGAAAGCTCAACTAAAGCTGGAAGAGGGCCCGAATCGGCGCAAGAAGGAGCAGTTTCAGAATAGTTTTGGCCAGCAGGCACATCATGGTTACCTGCTTATGGTAGGAGCCTGTCACATCGAGCGTCACAATCTGTGTGTTATGTAAAGCCACGCTGCGTCAGAATTGTCGTCAGCGTCAAACGTAAACTTGCGAGCGCTGGCGAGCACTCCCCAATACGCAAGTTCCACTCAAGGACCTCCACCTTGAAAAGTTCCACCATGGTCCCCGATATTGACCTTATCATCACCTTCCGCGCGACGAAGAGCATCACTTTGTCCAAGCAGCAGATTCGGGAGGAGGCTCGGAAGGCCGAACAACAATACTCGCGCTTAATTGACACCCTTACATACGCTGGTTTGCATGCCGTTGGTAGACGGGGAGAGTCGCTTGGTCATTTGCTGGTATTCGTTTCGTGCCCGAAACAGCATGTCGATGGGCTGATTGAACGGGAACGGTGAGCTGGTCTTTCACTGGCCGCATTTTGCCCTGTTGACAAAGTGTATCACTTGACGGTGGATAGGCATTCGGACTTTCTCTCTGGCCTCCCTACAACACCCATCGAGGCAGGCAGTGACGTGCAACCCCTCTCCCCTGCTGACCGGCTACGCCTCATCCATGCGTATATCACTTCTACCCCTGCGGACGGTGGACTCGGGATTACGCCTGGCTCGTCTGAATGGGATCTTGTCGAGTCTGTCATGGCTTTGCACGACCGTGATTTCAACGAGGTCTGGGTGCGGACATGGAATATACGCCAAATTACCTCCGTTCAAGCCGATAAGATACGCGAGCAGGCAAGTTTTTATCAATACTCGTGATATTTCTTGTCATTTTAACTATTCATATAGTTTGGCGATTCCGTCGCCCTTTATTTTTCCTTCCTCTCTTCGTACACCCGCGCTCTGATTTTCCCCGCCATTCTTGGCGTTGTGTTTTATTTCTTTGGAACCCCATATTCACCTCTTTATTCCACCCTCGTATTTGTATGGTCCGTCGTCTTCGTCGAATGGTGGCGCGTTCGCGAACGGATAATATCACTCCGCTTTGGCACCCGCGGGTCTTTCCGCGTCGAAAAACGCCGTGCTCAGTACATTCCTGGTTTCGCTTGGTGGAAGCGGGAGCTGAGAATGGTTGCAAGTCTCCCCATCATCCTCTTATTTGCAGGTGTCCTCGCCGCCCTCTTGACAGGAATATTTGTTTTTGAAGCATTCGTTACCCAGCTCTACACTGGCCCTGGTCACAAATATATCGTACGAGAGCTATTCTCGCACGCTTCTAATATCGTCTGATCCATTTATAGGCTTTCAGCCCAACAATACTCTTTGTTGCACTTGTTCCCAAGTTCCTTGCTATTTATCAATCCTTGGCTCAGCGGTTAACAGTCTGGGAGAACCACGCGCACCACTCCACGCACGCAGCCTCGCTCACGTTGAAGACCTTTGTCCTGAGCGCATTGGTCGCCTATTTGGGGCTGGCGCTTAGTGCTTTTGTATACGTCCCCTTCGGAGAAGGTGTGATGCAAGTTGTACAGGTGTGGCTTTTCAACGATATCAGCACCATCACTCCCGAAATCGCCTTCAACGCGGCCGCGACCAATGGAACCACTGAAAAGGCCACCGTCGGGTCGAGCGCAGGAATCTGGGATATGGACACGGCAAACGCCCACAGAAAACTGAACCCCGGGCGCCTGCGGGATCAAATGTTTGCTTACACCGTTACTAACCAAGTCGTGAACACATTCGTGGAAGTCGGCCTTCCCTTCATCCTCCGTGGGATTGCATCCTTCCGAAACGGGAAGAAACATCCTCAGTCTAATGGAAAGAAAAAGAAAGTAGTGTTCGAGGACGAAAAGGAGAGGGGCGGAGAAGAGGAGCGGGAGTTTCTGGAAAGAGTCCGGGAAGAAGTTGAGCTGCCTGAATATGAATTGTTCGGCGATTACAGTGAAATGGTTACCCAATTCGGGTATGTTGCGCTCTGGTCGACAATTTGGCCCCTGGCTCCTGGTGCGTTGCAATCTTTCATGAGAATTCTCCCTCTAAAAGGCGACTAGTCATGGCCCTAATAAACAACTTTTTGGAGCTGCGCTCGGATGCTTTCAAGATGACGGTGCACAACCGCCGCCCAATCCCCGCGCGCACAGATACAATAGGGCCATGGCTCGACACCCTGACCTTTCTCACCTGGTTGGCAGCTCTAACCAACTCGGCGCTGGTCTATCTTTTCTGCCCCCGCTCTCAAAGCCATTGTAACGACCCCAACGCCAGCATGTCGTCGCTGGACAAGGTTCATCGACACCTGTTCTCCGCATCCGGAAGCATGCGTCCGGATAGTGGAATTGATGCCGACGCTAGTGCGACGTGGGAGCTGCTAACCACCGCGATACTCATCGCCCTAGCTGCATCCCACGGATACATGATTTTGCGCACGATCATCCGACACATCATGGAGAGGGTCGTGTGGAAAGGGAGTGAAGAGGTGAAGGAGCGGGAGAGCGAAGAGAGGGAGGTGAAGGAGAAGTTCCTGCAAGGGTTTATGAGAGAGGAAAAGAACAGCGGGGGGGTGGCTGCCGACGCTCGTTCGAGCCAGCCTGGTGCTGCTGATGCTGGTCACGGAGACGCCCTCGGCAATTCGTTCTGGGGACACGACGAGGGCCCAGACGAAATCCAGCGTATCTCCAAGGAGGCTTAGGTGCGATTACTTTGTAGGACTTTGCTATACCAGTTGCGATTCATGCCATACATGTCTGAATCCCTTTGCTATAATGTATTTCCACACTATTGAAAGTCTTCTCAAGAGAAACACTAGACGTATTATGTAACACCATGTTACGTATACCATGCGGCAACGATGTGTCTGTGCCTAAGTTACATAACTCTATTGAAGTGGGAACATACGAAACCCCGGGATGGCTAATACTCAAGTTGTGTGTACTTTTAGTGTCCTTTACATTGAACAATCGGAACTCGACTGCCGTGCCGGAGAACTTCACTGAATTGGCCGCACAGATGACTCTGCACCCCGGGAGCGAGCGGCTTGTTGTATCTGAGTCAAAAATTCAGTCGCAATAAGGTTACCACTGACCAGTCCTGACTCACCGACATGAGGACAGAATCAAGGATTCGGGCGGTACGTACTACGAATCATGATTGGCCTCGCGATTCCTCGATTCGGTGGATTGGCGGATTGGCGCTCGATCCACGGCACGGTGTACCGCTCCCGAAAGATATAAAAGTACATAGGGTGGCCTGATCGATTTCGTTGGCAGGCCATCTATACATCTTGATCAGATATGATGCATGGCCGAGGACGAGGACGCGGGCAAGGACGCGGTGGCGTAGCCGACTCCTCAATACCATATTCAGCGCCATATTCCGTGCCATATTCAACGCCATACTCTACTATGCCATACTCAGCGCCATACTCCATGCCATACTCAGCACCACTCCTACCTCCCTTTCCTCCCCCACCGGCCCCGGTGTTTGATTCCATTCCCCCTGTATTCACTCGAACACCCTTTGGGCCCATTCCAATACCAGCGAGCTCAACTACCCCTCACCCTGTCAGGGGACACTCAACGTACGCATTCACATTCATTTCAGGTTAAATGACACCCATGTCATCTTTCAATAGTACCCAACGCCCGTCTGCCGCATTTGGCGAAGCTCTGAGATTCATTACGGAAGCAAACCTTGACGAGCTCGAGAAACAGCGTCTCGCTTATGAGGCCCATTCTGCCGTACTTCAAAGAGCCAATGCGATCGTCGACGATCTTCCTGCAAAGGTCGAGGCCCTCCTTGACGGCGTTAATTCTTGGTCTAGCCCAGGTTCAACCCCCGGTGTTATTGGCGGGGAGCTGTCGTTGGCAGACATCAGGACGTGGCTCCCTCAGGCCAAAAAGGACCCCAACTTCAGCACGCAGGTCTTGCAGGGCTGGGCCCACACCCTCGAGACCCACATCCGACATACCCTTGTCAAATTTGAATTCGCAAAGTTGTTTGGGAAGCTGTTCACGGAATGGGTTGCTAGTGGAGATTCCGCTACCGCCACACAACCCTCGACTGCCTCGGAGGGTGGGGGTCCCGTGGAGACGGACTATGTCGATGTTGGGCGGAAGGAGATGCACGAACAGCTGACCCGCCTGCGCTCCCTGATCTTCGAGCCGGTTGACGTTAACGTGGCGAAATTCAATTCCTACCTGACCAGTCTCTTCGCCGACGAAGCCCCACTCCAAGTACTGCAGGATCTGCGGGCGGGCATCCGCGATTTCGCCTCCTGGATAAAGTACACTTCGATAACTGCAAACGACATGTCATGGACGATCCAGTCGCTCCTTGCCGCAGATTTAATGCTTCCGGATAAATGCGAGACCTTGCGTGAAATTGCGGAAAATCCCACTGTCCTCGAGGAGTTGGCCAATATCCTGAATCTCCGCTTGGGAACTCTGGAGACGTGGTCATGGTCCAAGGCGGGCATCACCGTTGATATGCGCCGACATCTCAATGGGAAATATAGAGCCTACACGGATCCTGATATTCTGGATGCCCTGTTCCTTCAATACATCGGAGTGCTGTGGCAAGTGAAGCTGAAGCAGGACTTTCGTGATATTTTCGCCTCCAAGGCATGGAAATCATCAGCTACGCCTCCCACGAAATCGGAGCAGGAGCGTCGCCAATTCTTTCTCAAAGAAACGTCGAGCGAACAGGGCATCGAAGGCTTGAGGCAAGAGTTACGCAAAAACCATTTCCTCGCAGGTCAGCTCACGGATAGAGTTGAGTCTGCACGTCCGTATAGCGATGACTCTGGCGTCGACACTTCCAGGCCACGCGACAGCACAGAAGAGACTTCCGCCATCGAAACCAAACACAAATTACTTCATATGATGACCACGGATTGTTACCTCAATACATCCTTGTATGGGCAGCACACCATTGTTCGGACCGACCTCGAATGGTTCGGTCCCTCCCTCTCCCATGACGTGATCCTTGTAGTCTTAGACTTTCTCGGCATCCCACACGAGTGGCTCAATTTCTTCAAGACATTCCTGCGGATGCCCCTCATATTCAACGACACCCCGGGAGACGCGCGCATCCGTGAACGTGGTACCCCAATCAGCTACGCCCTAAGCGCTGTTTGCGGTGAAGCGTTATTATTCATGATGGATTTCGCAGTCAACCAGCGGGCTGACGGCCTGTTTCTGTATCGCGTGCATGATGATATCTGGTTCTGGGATGCTGATCCTAATCGATGCGCCGCCGCTTGGAAGGAGATGGAGAGATTTACATCCCTGGCGGGACTTGCGTTTAATGCTAGCAAGACAGGCTCTGCCTGCGTTGGTGACACCATTGACTCGCGGCTGCCACAGGGCGACATCCGTTGGGGTTTCCTGAAATTTGACGAGAAAAAATCACGATTCCTGATTGACCAAGACGATGTGAATACGCATATCATCGAGCTCCGACGCCAGATCTCATCGACAAAGTCCATCCTGGGTTGTGTCAACGCCTATAATCGCTACATGGCGTTCTTCGTGAGGAATTTTGGAGGCCGACCTGCGTCTTGTTTTGGTCAGGCGCACGTGGACGACGTCGTGGACACATTAGCGAGGATTCAACGCGAACTATTTTCGAAAAACGTTCCCGGGGGGATAGTGGGACATCTCCGCTCAATGATCTTGTCGCGATACAGCGTGGGCGATCTTCCACAGGGATATTTTTATCTACCCATTGATAATGGCGGTCTCGGTCTGCGAAATCCAATGATAGAATTCTTGTCGGTCAAGAACATGGTCAAGCGAGAACCCGAACTGGCATTCGAGAAACTGACGAAAAATGACCAAGTTACATACAACACCCTCAAACTCAACTGGGAGACACAGCCATCGACGGTCGTGATTTACCCGACCACGACAGTCGGTTTTATGTCCTTTGATGAATATACGACCCATCGCATTACTCGCCTGGCCGCATGGCGGGCTAAATATCACGGTCTCCTTCGTGTTCATACATTTATCAACGCGCAGAACACCCTAGCGATGGACGCCGCTATACAGCAGATTAAGCATCCGCCAAGCAATTCCCATGATACGTGGGTGTTTTCGGCTTACGGAAAGGAGATATTGGAGAAGTTTGGAAGCATGGAGGCGGTCAGTCCCACACTGATTCCCATTGGATTGGTACAGCTCTTCAAGACGTCGCGTACAAAGTGGGAGCAGTAATAATTATATGTAACGCCGTGATTTGTATTCAATGCATTGGTGGGAAATATGAAAGTTCTGTTCGCAGCGCCTGCCAAAAAAACGTGACGTGAAAGTGGCCGCTGCCACTCTCGGAAATTATTTCCCATATCCCAATATCAACGCTTTTCAACCTGACGTTGCAGACTGGTGGGGACCTGTAAACCGGTGCTGTTGGGCGCCATCATGTATATAGTGAATGTATACTTGCATTATAGGCACTACCAAGCATGAATAGCAAGCGGGGAGGCGGAGCAACTTTCATGTTGTGTCGGATTACCATTTTAGGCAGGTACCTCTACCTCTCCCCACACTGTTCTCTCCTCGCAGGAGATCAACACCCAGGCACTCTCTGAGGCTCAAACAAGTTGCGGGATCTCAATTTTGAGTACCCAGAATTCGATTCTTTCGTGTAGAATTTTTATGAACAGTCACATGGTTGAGATATAGGTGCACTAAACACAGTATTCAAGGAATGAGGGACTTTAAAAAATTCTGCACGGGGGGATATTTTTGGGGTATATTTCTGAGCATATTCTTTCCCTCAAACTAGACCCCATTGTGTGTTTATGAGGCTGCACCAGTGGGTCGCACAGCGAGCGTCGGAGTTTAAAAGTGGCGGGGGTTGCGCCGTTGCGGATACCCACCTGAGTAACCAAATCAATCACAAGCACATCCAAGAAGTGGTCGATCGTAGAATCGGGTACACTCATCTGGTCTCGTGGAGCTCGCGTAGAAGCCTGATGTTCCACATAACAAGGCTTCGGACCATCTATCTTTCCTGTGGTTCGGAAACATCGCTGATTCGGAAATTTTATAATAGCTCACCACGGAGTGAACCAGACTGGATAGAAATTGAATTATATACTCCCAAGTACTATTGGATGTGCTCCAGAAATTTTGGTGGCAAATGGCCCGGTAGGAGGTGGATCCCCCGAGAGGACTTCGTCCAGATGGCTGTCACGCTGGCCGAGGGATGCGCACTAGATTCTTAACATCACGTCACTAAACTCTTCTTTGCGCCAGCGGTGTTTGAATAAGCCCGCGAATTGTTGCAGAAGTCTAAAAGTCACGTCAAAATCCCCGACCAATTGATGTTTCCGAACCACAGGGGAAAGATAGCATTATTACATGACATTTGACCCAACTACCCGGCTGGGTCTGACGGGCCCGAGAACCAATTCGTGGGGAGAAATAGTCGAGGGGTCAAGGTTGACCCCTCCCGATGAATCACTGAAGCTGAGTAGTTGTATTTCTACCCGTGGTTGCCCCAGGATACTAGTATGCCAGACAATTGAGTTTCATATTGGCTTCACTTCTTGCCACCCAACCAATAACATGAATCGCGTCAAGCAACTCGCTACTCACCTCGCTGGAAATACTTCCACAGACTCGAACGTTGGTGCCCTTGAAGAAAAACGACCTGATGATGTTGTGATTACAATGGCTATCCGTTCTCCTCTGTGCAAGGCCAATAAAGGAGGGTTCAAGGACGCAAGGTACGATTCATATATAATTTCACCATTTCCATCGTTCACAACGAGACTTTAAGAACTGACGAATTGCTATTGGAGATGTACAAGGTGATCTACCCTCGACAAGTCCGGTCGCACGACCCAAGTATTCAACGTTATTCATCAGCACACAATAGCCAAGTCTAGGATTGATCCAAGTATTGTTGGCGACATCTGTGTGGGTACTGTACTTACCACAGACGCCATGTATCACGCGCGCGGTGCGGCACTTGCTGCTGGCTTTCCCGATACGGTCCCCGTGCAATGCATCAACCGATTCTGTGCTAGCGGACTCATGGCAGTTAGCACCATTGCAAATCAAATAAAAGTTGGTCAAATCGAGGTCGGCCTCGCCGTTGGTGTTGAGAGCATGTCTGAAAAGTATGTAAATCACGATACTCACTCCGAATTATGATACTACTCGGATCGCAGCCCGGAAAACGGCGGGCCTCCTCAAAGTGACCTTATTTCTACCAATCCACCATCAGCGGATTGCTGTAAGCGAATGGCATGGACTAGCGAAAATGTTGCGTCAGATTTTGGTATTACACGAGAAGAACAAGACGCCTTCGCCGCGAGTCATTTCAAAGAGCTGAAGCAGCTCAGCAAACGGCTATTTTGCAGAGGAAATCGTCCCATTCACAGTGTACCGAAATGATCCCTCCCAAGGGCGGCAGCGAGTAATCATCTCTAAAGATGATGGCACCAGGGCAGGAGTTACAAAGGAGTCGCTCGCGAAATTGAAGCCAGCTTTCCCTCAATGGGCCCAGGGAGGTGGCACAACGACTGTGGCAAATGCTTGTCAAGTTACCGACGGGGCTTCAGCCGTACTACTAATGTCGAGGAGGAAGGCGGAGGAATTGGGTTTGACGATTCTTGGGAAATACCTCTCCGTCGCGTTGGCTGGCGAGTGACACCAGCTTCGTTGCATTGGTGCTGGCATTCATTTTATGTGTCTAGGTGTTCCGCCACGCGTTATGGGTATTGGACCAGTTTACGCGATTCCCACGGCTTTAAAGAACTGTGGGATTAGGATTAGCGATGTGGATTTGTTTGAGGTGATATAATTCTGTCTTTCATCCAGATTTGCAGCGATTTAAAAGCGATTCCAGGTCAATGAAGCTTTTGCCTCACAATGTGTCTATGTGGTGAAAGAGCTTGGTCTACCTAGGTATGAGACTCCCCTCTCTTGTTTCTACTATTCATTCATACCCGCCTCCACCAGGGAAAAGGTATCTACATCCAGTGCGCTCGTATGATTATCATAACCTAAATTCGCACAAACTGGATAGGTCAATGTCAATGGCGGGGCGATTGCATTTGGTCACCCACTAGATAAGTGCAACAATTGGCCAGTGGGGTGCAATCAAACCGTCTAATACCTGTGGTAGATACGCAACACCGGAACACGCCAAATCGCGACCGGTCTTCATGAATTGCGTCGCAGACGTGGGAAGGTGCGCTGGCCGTCATCACCGAACATTAACCATAACATATGGAACCCTGTAGATTCTCGTAACGACAATGTGCATCGGGGGTGGTATGGGTGCAGCAGGCGTGTTTTTAGGCGAATACTAGCAACCTATGACAGATTCTTCGGATTGTACATGGATTATGCGCGTGTGCCCATGGAGATGATTCATATTTTTTTGTGTATCAATTTAGCTGTTCTTCCGTCCTGAACTGGGACTGGGTAAATGTATTATTGCGCGGGTCCATCCCGCAAATACATATGGGTTATCACAAGGAGCGGGCGCTTATACTACGACGGATAAAGGCTAGTGGTAAACCAAAACCACCGGAAACTAGAATCGCGTTTGCAAAGGTGGTTTAACTCTCGGCTCATTTGCTATTCTGAGTGATGATACCACCGGCATGGCCAAGCGGCTGTTGGGGCCCACCGTTGACAACGCAAAGTAGAATTGCGCACTGGCCACTCTACATACCGATGCTTGGGCGGTCAGCAAATTACTGGCACTTTGGGACCACAGGCCCAACCTGAAGGGGACCAGCCACTCGCTCACATTTCGGCCCTGCCGATGTCAATTCGAAATTCCCCCTCACCGGGATCTATCGTATGTCAGCCATGAGTAATCGCCAGACCCACTTCAACGAAATCCAGCTTGATCGGCCACGGCGTTTAGTTTTGTAGCGTGTACAAATAAATCTAGTCTACATTTGGTACTGATCTGTGGAGCACTGCATGATCTCAACTACAATCTTCGACGGAAGTTCACTGTTGGGCGCTGGGTTGTGCTGCTATCTCACCATGACGGATCGCCTACCACTTTGACACCGTGCAAAATTCGAGGGTGCGCGCCCCACCGTGATTCACACAGCCGGGCACCATGGCCTACCCGTTGCACGTGCCGCCAGGGTGTGGTCTCATAGATCTAAGATAATCATTACCAAATGTAGACTAGATTTATTTGTACACGCTCCAAGACCAAACACCGTGGCTGAGCTGGATTTTGTTGGAGTCGGTCTAACGATCACTCATTAGCTGGTATGCATCAGGAGCCACGTCCCTCTTCAACTATAGGGATCATGGTTTTAATACACCCCCGCCCACCGCAAACTCGATGATCTCCTACGGTAAACAATACCCCCCAGTTCATGCTATTACGTGAACAATCGGAGTCTTGGACGCACCCGGCTTATCCCGCACCGATCTTGACCAAGGCATCGATGAGAAGCAGTTGGACGGACATAAACGCACTATATGTGTCAAGGCAGGAAGGAATCGGGGCCTTCAAACTTACAATGATCTCGCATCCTGCCTGCAGGTTGTCAGTGATGGGTCTTACTATAAAAAACCCTAGGGAAGGACACGCAAAAATGCCACTTACCTAGTTGATCATAGTATGATGTTCTTGAAACACCCCCGCATTGCTCCGATTTATGTGACACTGTAATATCTCCGGGCCCTACACAAAAATTTCAAGTACGACAGTATTCGCCCGTAAACATACCAGGGACTTGACCGGACTTGTGCCACAAGCCAGGATCGTGTTCTGGTGCCACTCGACGAATGAGTGTGTCACTGCCACTGTTAAAGGCGAGACTTGCGCACAGCGGACGAGTACGTCGTCTCTGTGGCTCAAATTATCTGGTTAACACAGCTCCGTGTTGGCATTGCTCCACCATGACAGACCCCCGAGTGGTAGTAATATATACGACGTGGTCCAATTCTTGAGCTTGGACGTCGGGCCCTTTCGGAGATTATTCCGACATGCGGCAAGCTCATTACGTCTTCGTCCCGACGCCGGGATCCAAGCCAATTACCCTAACGAGCTCACCCTCAGGTTCCGGGGCTGTAGATCAGTGAGTCCTTTTGGAGTTGAATATTGGGGTTTTGGCTATACATCATTTTTAGCGAAGCGAAA
This sequence comes from Infundibulicybe gibba, assembly GCA_015501065.1. Classification (NCBI taxonomy): domain Eukaryota; kingdom Fungi; phylum Basidiomycota; class Agaricomycetes; order Agaricales; family Omphalinaceae; genus Infundibulicybe; species Infundibulicybe gibba. The sequence goes on along the minus strand of JADNYI010000096.1, from coordinate 59,557 downwards.
CGCGGGCGCGTCGAATAGCAGGAAGTCTACTCGCGCCGCAGGAAGGGCACGAGCAGAAGCAAGGATCGCCAGAGAAATGGACGCGGGAAAGAGACGCATGGTGGATAGATCTCCTTTAATTGAACAATTGGAACGCCGTGCTAAAAAAACAAATTACCAATGGATCAGGAAAAGCCAGAGTTACTTTGTGGAGCTTTCAGCAGACTTTGACACTTTCAGAATTCGAAACCACTTCCAAGTGACTCCAAGTAAAATCATGTTTTCTTGATGTGGCCGCGCAGGTGGCTGACCGGATTCAGTAGTGAACGGCTCGCTTACATCTGGGCCGGGAGTTTGATAAGGGTTAGCATTACTGACCAGCCTCACTGGTTCACCGACATAGGGTCAGAATCAAGAATTCAGGTCAATGAATCGTGGCTGGCCTCACGATTTCTCGGATTTACGGATTGGCGCTCAGTCCGTGGCGCGGTGTACCGTTCTCGAAGATATAAAATAGAGCGCAACCCGGCTGATGATTTCACCCGCAGACCATCTACACATATCCCGATCCAATATGATGCACAGTGGCCGAGGACGAGGACCCGGTGGCGTACCCAACTCTCGTAACTCACCACATTCAGCGCCGGTATTTAATACAACCCTCCTGAGCACCCTTCGGACACATACGAGTGCTAACGAGCTACTCAACTACTCCTCACCCTGTCAGGGAATATTCAAGGTATGTATTCACATTCATTTCGGGTTACATTCAACCCATGTCATCTTTCAATAGTACCCAACGCCTGTCTGCCGCATTCGGAGAAGCTCCGAGATTTATTTACGGAAGGAAAATTCGACAAGCTTGTGAAACAGCGCCTCGCTTATGGGGCCCGTTCTGCGGTGCTTCGAAGAGCAAATGCGACTGTCGACGATCTTCCTGCGAAAGTCGAGGCCCTCCTGGACGGTGTCAACTCCTGGTCTAGCTCAGGTTCAGCACCTGACACCATTGGCGGAGAGCTGTCGCTAGCAGACATCCGGACGTGGCTTCCTCAAGTCAGGGAGGACTCCAACTTCAGCACGCAGGTCTTGCAGAGCTGGGCACATACCCTCGAGACCCACGTCCGACATATGTTTGTCAAATTCGAGTTCACAAAGTTGTTTGGGAAGCTGTTCACTGAATGGGTTGCCAGTGGAGATTTTGCTACCGCCACATAACCTTCGAGTGCCCCGGAGGGCACATAGGTGTTAGGTAGAAGGAAATGCACAGACAGTTGACCTGCCCGCGCTCCCTGATCTTCGAGCCGATTGGCGTTAACGTGGAGATATTTCGTTCTTACCTGACCAGTCTTTTCATCGGCGAAGCTTCACTCCAGGTACTGCAAGAGTGATTTCGCCTCCTGGATCAAATATACGTCAATAATCGTAGAGGATATGTCATGGATGATACAGTCGCTCCTTGCCGCAAATTTGATGCTTCCGGATAAATGGAGACCCTGCGTGAAATTGCGGAGAATCCCACTGTCCTCAAAGAGTTAGCCAATATCCTGAATCTCCACCTGGGAACTCTGGAGACATGGTCGTGGCCCAAGGCAGGCATTACCATTGACATGCGGCGACATCTTAATGGGAAATATAGGGCCTACGCGGACCCTGATATTCTGGACGCCCTATTTCTCCAATACATCGGAGTGCTGTGGCAAGCGAAACTGAAGCAGGAAGGCTTTCGTGACGCCTTCGCCTCCAAGGCATAGAAATCACCGGTTGCGCCTCCTACGAAATCGGAGCAGGAGCACCGCCAATTCTTTCTCGGGGAATCGTCGAACGAACAGGGTTTTGATGGCTTGAGGCAAGAGTCATGCAAAGGCTATTTCTTCAGCTCACAGACAATGTTGAGTCTGCTCGTCCATGTAGCGATGACTCTGGCGCCGACACGTCCAGGCCACGCAACAGCATAGAAGAGACTTCCCCCATTGGAATAAAATATAAGCCATTTCACATAACGACGGCGGATTGTTACCTCAGTACCTCCTTGTATGGGCAGCACACCATTGTTCGGACCGACCTCGAATGATTTGATCCCTCCCTCTCCTATAATATGATCCTTGTGGTCCTTGAATTCCTCTGCGTCCCACACGAGTGGCTCAATTTCTTCAAGACATTCCTGCGGGTGCCACTCATATTCAACGACGCTCCGGGAATTATGCGCATCCATGAGCGTGGTACGCGAATTATTTTCGAAAGAGACCTCCGCCGGAGGGATAGTGGGACATCTCCGCTCGATGATCCTGTCGCGATACAGCGTGGGCGATCTTCCACAAGGATATTTCTATCTACCCATTGATAACAGTAGTCTCGGTCTACGAAATCCAATGATAGAATTCCTGTCGGTCAGGAACGTCCTCAAGCGAGCCTGAATCGACGCTCAAAATTTAAATGAAAGGTGATCGCGCTACACACAGCACCCTCAAGCTCAATTGGGAGACACAGCCGTCAATAGTCGCGATTTACCCGACCACGGTCCACAGTGATGGATGATTTTATGTCCTTTGACAAATACACGGTCTACCGCACCGCTCGTCCGGCCGCGTGGCGAGCTAAACATCACGGTCTCCTCCGTTTTCATACACTCATCAACTTCGCGCAGGACACCCCAGCGATGAATGCCGCTACACAACAGATCAAGCATCTGCCAATTCTCATGATACGTGGGTGTTTTCGGCTTATGGGAAGGTGATACTCGAGAAATTTGGGAGCATGGAGGCGGTGAGTCCCACACTGATTCCCATCGAATTGGCACAGCTTTTCAAGACGCCGCGTACGAGGTGGGAGCAGTAATAATTATATGTAACGTCATCATTTGTATTGATGGGAAGTACCCGACAATGACCAAGAGGCTGATATCCATCTCAGACTTTAAGGCCCGCTAACAAACGTCGACAAAGGGATGGATTAGGGATGGACCCTAGTGAGAATGCCATGTTGCCACCTGTTACCACCATAGCCAGGTCTCGAAGCCCTACGCACACGTCATCTCTGTCATTCCCTTCAAGCCAGGGGTCCATGGATACGTCTGACTTGACAGCTAGCACTATCGACAACTTTTCGTCGCAGGAGCGCGGCCGCCATGTTGGTGGTCTTCCAAACGGTGTTAGCTTAGTCACTAATCACCAGGCTTGGCCGTCAATTCCCAAATATTTGCTCGGACGTTAGGTTCTTGCGGTTGGAATGGGGATGATGAAGTCATCCTTGACCAATGGTCGTCCCTGTTGACCCCTGCGGAAGGCTAGGCAGGCCCTCAGCAGGCCTGTCAGAATGTTCAAAAGAGAACCGCCAGAATTCCCACCACCGAAATGTAAGTCAACGTGCATCCACTCCGATTGATCAGGCAACAGGTCCTTGGTTCAGGTTGGCAAAGATTTTCCGCTATTGTATAACCCGAGTCGATTTTTGAGCGCTTCCGACACGGAAGGGTATTTTTGGCATGATGGAGCGCTTGGCAGGGTGCCAATTCAGTGGAGATTTTGGTTTTAATACATTCAAGTTTTTGAGAACAAAACCCACCTCCAGCAAACCTCACATGGAATTCTTAATTTCCGTCAATGCATGGAAAGGTATGGTTTTGCGTCTTTGTACCAGTCGAGGCTCAATTATCTACGCTCAGGCATAAGTTCTTTGTTCCATATTTTGGCCCTTGGTTTGACCACATTTCGCCTATGTGACCGGTTCCGCAGGCGTCGCCTGTGGTGGGACGATCACTGGGCCTTTTGCGCGTTTATCGCCGACGCCATATATTTTGTATCGATGTTGGCCAAACCTTCTACTACGGGTAAGTGTGTGGCTTGTATACCTACCGATTTTCGTTTTCAGAGTCATTGGTATACGTAGATTACAGTGTTTCGAACAGGCGGCGGATCGTCCACTACTGGATGTCGGCCATTCCACCGCCGGTCATCGTATGGTGCGTGTTTTCAGGTCATATTGGCATCTTATTACCGAATTCTAACAACCAATGGCGTTAGCTGTGCTCGGATTAGCATTGCGATGTCTATTTCTCGAATTCTACCGCCCCGGACCGCAACACGTCGGTTGCTTTTTGCAGTGTCTGTGCTCTTCGCATTGGTTGGCTTGTCCCTATTAGTCCAAAAGGTTTGGGTATGTTGCAGCAATAAAAGCTGGCATCACAACCCAGCAGTTCAGTGCTATCTGGGATCAACGATCGGAATCATAAGTCTAATAAGTACACATCCCTATGCTCCTCTCCATTATACAGCTCTAATCTGGGTCGTCTCTCCGATGCAGCCGACATCATCGGCGACACATTCCTCGTTGTCGTCCCTCTGCAAATATTGTGGAGAGTGCGACTTCCGAAGAGCCAACGTACTCTTATTATCGCCATTTTTGCCTCCAGCATCCTCAGTTCAGCGACTGGGGTAGTTTATGCGTATTTCGTCTTCATTAGTGACTCACTGAGGGGCTCTTCCCGCGGGCTGATTATTGGCCTCACCTCTCAGGTAAAAGTGGGTGACCTCAGTTTAACCATACCCATCCGAATATGTGTCTGATTCCCGATATAGGCAACTATCACACTATGTGTTTGTAACCTACTTGTGGTGGTTTGCTATTTCTACCGAGTGTTTCGGAATGGTCGCGACATTGAGCTTGAGGCCGAGACGATTGAGAGCGGGTGCAAGCCCCCAACAAGCCAGATCCCATCTACCCCAATCTCCACCTTAACCACAATATCAGGGATCGATAACTCCCAGCTTGACCCAAGCCTCCACACGCTTACCACCGATACGCATTATTTATCTGCCCCTTCAACACAACCTACTTCGGAACCTCGGACTTCTGTCAATTGAATTAATACAATTCCCCGCGACTTTCTTTACTCCACATTGGGCCCGCTCAATCATAAATAAATACACTCATGAAAAATTATCCACAAAATCTATACCCTATCGCTTCCGCTCTGCATTGAAGGTAATTGTACCTGCGATATTTCAGCTATTTCTGGCGCCGTTGGACGGCTGAGATTTTTCAAATTGTTCATTGTGGCCGTGGCTAAGTCTCCTTAGTCCTGGATAGTTCCCTGAATGACCCGCCATATATTCGCTTCACCGCTCAAACTGTCGGACCGGCGGGATTTCAAAGCTATCAAGCTGGTTACGAACACTGCTTCTTTTTGGTCAGATTGCATGTCTCTCGACCCTCCCCTCTACCTTGACACTAAAGTTGAAATCCAGGGATACCTTATCTCCACCGCAGTATCCGCGTCAACGTCCTGTTGTCTCCGCTCAAGACTCCGTTTATTGATTTCGTTCAGGGTGTGGGGAGGGAATGAACGTATCCATGAAAAACCCATCCATGTTGTCCGAGGCATTTAGACACCACGGAAGACTGACAAACCAGCCCTGTTTTTGGCCCTTTGGTGTGGTTGACGATAATAGTTTGACACCGTATGCGCGGTTTTAAGAAATAAGTCGGGGTCCCATTTTCCTTGGTGTCGGCAGCCCTTATTTGGACTCCATGGGTCAACCAAATATCCTCCCTCCTCGCTTCAAGTTCCCCCATCAGAACAGCATAAATAGCGCAGTCCTCCTACTCCACATCTTGTTTCGGATGATATATTGTGTACCCTCTCGATCTTAGATCAGAACCTATTCTTGGTGTACCAAAGTAATCATCATGATGGATCATGGGGCCGCCTGTCTGGTTTTTGATGACAACTCAAACACCGCACTAGCACACAAAGATCGAGGATTTCGATGTACTTAAAACTCCTCCTCCAATATGATTGAATCAATACGAAACCCCCGATACTTCTACCACTGCCGTTTCTGCCCTTGAGGACGAACACCAATGCCTCAGCATCCGTCAGCCCTCGCGGTAGTTCTACGGAACATTAAATCAGAATTCAGCAAAGGTGATCCCATGTACGTTTAAACATTTATAGTTATAACTCCTTTTAATCCGTATCTCCGATAGTTCGAGGATGCATCCCGTCGACCCAAGTACTGAATTTGGAATCCCCTTCGAGGATGTCCGTGAGCTTTCTGGTGCTGGCCTAGCTGAGTTCCAGCGCCGGGTCAGCTATCGTGCTCCATGGTTCAAAACATTCACCCCTCGGGTTTATCAACTGAATCGGGATCAATTGGTCAAGCACGGGAGGCTCGTACGTCTGGCGGAGGCGCTTGCCACACTATATATTTCCAAGAATACCACTATACCCGTACCCCATATCTTCGATGTTTTCACGATCAGCGGTTCCACCTACATTGTACAAGAATACATCGATGCACCAACCCTTGCTAGCGTTTGGGAACAGCTCAGCACAAAGGAGAAAAAGAAGTCCGTGATCCAGCTGGCTGGGATTATCGACCAGCTACGCGCGTTGCCCCCACCCGAGAAATCAGGGAAGGTTCAAGCGATTGACGGGGGACCATGTATGGATCCCAAAGTCCATCCCGGGGAATGGGGTCCGTTCGACACCCATTACGATTTTAGCGAATTCAGACACCATGCTCGCGTTCGAACATATCCCGATGACTATATGGAGGCGCAGATTTCCCTATCCAGGATCAAAAACAAATCGTGGCGAACCGTGTTTGCTCATGGTGATTTATGTCCCCATAACATCCTTTGGAAGGATGGGAAAATTGCAGCCATCGTTGACTGGGGCCGTGCGGGATGGTTCCCGGAGTACTGGGACTATGCTCGTGCTTCACTGGGGACCAATATCGATGAGTGGTGGGAGTTGCTTCAGGATCATGTACACCAATACCCAGACGAACTAGAGGTAGAGGATTGGCTTGCATCACGCTCCGCCCACCGGTAGTATCTGTTTTGTTCTTTTCATATAAATGATTTGTATAGTAGCATATTTTTGGATATATGGGCTACGCCCCGTTGATAGTGTAACATGACATAGCACATTTCAGGCTGAAATACAGATTAGTGACAGATTGGTAGCTGGAGGGGTGAATAATATTTATTGACCTAAACGAATGGTCTGTTCATGACCCAATGCTCAACAATTGTTTTAGCAAGCGCAGTCTGATCCTTGACAACCTAAAGAAAAGTTAGAAATGCAAATGCGACCCAAGACTGGAGCAATCGACGTACAAAATGCCCCGCCTCCGCTACGAGAATAAATGTCATATTTCCCGCACCCTCCCCTACGGCGCGGACAGTCGCAATATCCTTAGACGGCCATGGAACGTCCTGAGCATTGATGAAGCTCTCTTGAAATGGGGTGCGAAGCAGTTTTAACTGCGCATGCGATATCTCCTGCGTTATATTAAGCACCCTAATCGTCGCAAGAGCTTACAAATGAGAAGATCCCAGGCCATGCGCAATTGGCATCACGGGCACCGATATAATCTATAAGAAGCGTGCCAATTCACATCAGAAACTAGGCCATTCAGCGATTTGGTGTTACTCACGGAGGAGCCTTACACCATCCGCAAGCAAGGGCTCATAGAGAAGATGGTGTGGTTGTATCCTACGACTGTGAGGGGATGGCGAAAAGGAGGGAGATGGATGAACTGACATATCCCCAAAATTCCAGAAGTCCTGGAATATCTCATCATTAAGAGCCGTGAAATTGTGATCCGGTGGAACTCCTAGCTCCCGCTTTGTGTTAGGGTCGTTGAAGAAATCTGCTATCCAGTTGAATTCAGGATAACAGATAGTGATATCCTCCGTGTCGTCGCACTTATTGAACGCATATGAACTTTAGGTCCCGCGCTGCAAAAATTGGTTGTGGCTCACCATGCGGCGAGTGTCTTCTGTTACGACGCCGTGCATATCACCCAATGCGAGTCTCCAACAGAGCTTGGCTGCCTTCACGCGGCTCTCAACGGATTGTATTTGGTATGAGTGTTCGATGCTGTCCAAGCATTCCGGGAGATATGAATAGAGTTCCGAGCATGTGGTGGAATTATATCCGTGGCCACCAGCGCAGCGATATTGGAGCAGCCACTGGAAGTGCGCCTTAGGGTTCTAGACGCGAATAAAATATCTGAACCTAGTAGGGTTTAATGCTGGTGTAGTACGCACCGTGAAGGGGTTACTGATGATCATTGATCCAAGATTGATGTGAATGGCGCCAGGTTGACCCTCTCCCCTCGCCAGCGCCAAATTATGACGGTGAATGGCAGTGGCAATATTTGGGACATAGATACCACCATACGACCCACCAGAGAGCACAAACTGATTCCTGAACGAGGATCACTGGTGAGCTACAAAACTAGGCCCAAATTGTGGGATTGGAACCTGGATAATTGGGGGTACAGACGGAAGAATTTCTGCAAGAAGTCATATACATCCTCCGCTGCGGCTTGGCTATTGTTCACCCGTGTCCCATATGAGAATCCAACGCCAATCGGCTACAAAAATGCCCAGTGTATAAGCGATCTCAACGAACAATGGCCCCACTTACATGATCAAGGGCAATGAGGTTGAAGTGCTCCGTCCACCGATCGGGATGAAGGGTTGTCCCATTTGCAGTGATAAGACATTGGGACTGCCCAAACACGGGGTTGACCAAACCGCTTGTTCCTGGACCACCGCCTACAGTTAAACTAAATGCTGTTGAGCAGGGTGGAGGAGACCGGGTGCTCATTATACTGACATTACTGGGGCAGAATCCGGGGTGTTTTCTGCCTCGAAGTACCTGGGACAAATATCATTTCGGTTATGCTAAATGCCACTACAATTTACAAATGGGTCATACCAGAAGAACGACCTCTTCGGTTGGTCTTCAGTGTCTCCCTTCAATCCAATGAAGCCAGAGTGGGAAGTCGTTCGACTATCAATACTCTTACAGACATTGATATCCTTTTGGACGCTAGAGTAGAACGACCCAAACACATCCGCAGTACCATTCAGAGAGAATATAAATGTCACGACACAAGCTGAAATAGACAATACGAGTAAAATCAAGCGCCGGACAGCAGATGAAGGTGAACCTCGCTCTACCGAGGTTGACGGAACAGGGAGTTTAAAATCCAGGCGTTGATCCATAGTCTTCTTCTTCTCCATAGTGGGGGTAAAGTATGGGATGTATCAACCTGAGAATTGTTTTCCATCGAATATAAAGCGGCGAAGTTCCATGTGGTAGCGCTCAAAACTCCAGGCCGGCGGCGTGTGAAATATATTCACCAACAAAAATATAAATGAACTCATGATCAGATGCGTGCACACCCGCAACAACCCGCAGCTCTGAACTCATGGGGACACTACAAACAGTTTGCGAATGACCAGAGGAGAATGTTTTACACTGATATAGGTTTTGGAGCGGAGGTTTTATGGAAGCCAAAAGAAGAGTGATTCAGATCTAATGGATGGTGGGGGTGGGGACAGCGCCTGGAAATTGCCGAGGAACTGAAATGTCGGATTCCAATACAGATTGTTGACTGGAATTTGTACTTCACAAACTCACCTTGCCCCAAACTCAATACCTCGAGCAACGTCTGCGCGCGCGGCAAGGTCCAGGAAACAAAAAATCAGCATCTTGTCGCCTTTGGACCTCTCGATATTAAACACTGCGACCTTCTCTCCACAGGCCCTGACAATCTCCCCATACCCGGCAGCCGGATATACCTCTATATTAACGTGCGTGGCACAACATATCAGCATTACCACGCAAAAAAGAGTGCTGGTGCGTAGACTCTATACACCAACACTCTTTCTTGTGTGCAGGGCCAACGGTTTGTATATCAGAGGATTTTTTTGGATACCTCGACAGTGTTTCTTTGGTAATACAATTTTTGATTGACATGAGACATTTCAGGTTGGAATACAGACCAGCGGCTGGGTCTTGGGTGCAAAAGAATAATATTTACTGGCCTAAATGAACGGTCTGTTCATGACCCAATGCTCAACAACTGTTTTAGCAAGCGCAGTCTGGTCCTTGACAACCTAAAGAAGAGTTAGAAATGAAAATGCAACCTAAGACCGGAGCGATCGACGCACAAAATGCCCCGCCTCCGCTAGGAGAATAAATGTCATATTTCCCGCGCCCTCCCCTACAGCGCGGACAGTCGCAATATCCTTAGACGGCCATGGGACATCTTGAGCATTGTTGAAGCTCTCTTGGAATGGGGTACGAAGTAATTTCAGCTGCGCGTACGATATCTCCCGTGTTAATATTAAGTACCCCAGTCACTGCAGGAGCTTACGAATGAGAAGACCCCAGGCCATGCGCAATTGGCATCACGGGCACCAACGTAATCTACAAGAAGTATGCCAATTCACATCGGAGGCTGAGCGGTTTGGCGATTTGGCGGTACTCACGGAGTAGTCGTACACCATTTGCAAGCAAGGGTTCATAGAGTAGATGATGTGGCTGTATCCTGCGACTGTGAGGGGATGGTGAGCAGGAGGGAGATGAATGAACTGACATATCCCCGAACTTCCGGAAATCCAGACCCACCTCCTTACTAATAGCTGTGAAATTGTGATCCGGTGGAACTCCTAGCTCCCGCTTTGTACTGGGGTCGTTGAAGAAATCCGTTGCCCACCTAAATTCAGGAAAACAGATAGCGATATCCTCGGTTTCGTTGCACTCATTGGGTGTGTGAACTTTAGGCTCTACGTGTCGGAACTTGGTTGTGGCTCACCGTGCGGCGGGTGTCCTCCGTTACGACACCGTGCATATCACCCATTGCAAGCCTCCGGCAGAGCTTGAGTGCTTGCACGCGGCTTTCGGCGGATTGTATTTGGTATGAGTGTTCGATACTGTCCAAGCATTCCGGGAGATATGAATAGAGCTCCGAGCATGTTGTGGAATTATATCCGTGGCCACCAGCGCAGCGATATTGGAGCAGCCACTGGAAGTGCGCCTTGGGGTCCTAGGCGCGAATAAAATATTTGAATCGAGGGTTATTATTCGCGTAGTACATACCGAGACGGGGTTACTGATGATCATTGATTCAAGATTGATGTGAATGGCGCCAGGTTGACCCTCTCCCCTCGCCAGAGCCAAATTGTGGCGGCGAATGGCAGTGGCAATATTTGGGACATAGACACCGCCATATGACCCACCGGAGAGTACAAACTGGTTCCTGGACGAGAACCGCTGGTGAGCCACGGAATCAAGCTCGAAGTGTGGCATGGGAACCTGGATAATTGGGGGTACAAGCGGAAGAATTTCTGCAAGAAGTCGTACACGTCCTCCGCCGCCGCTTGGCTATTGTTCACCCGCGTCCCATATGAAAACCCGACGCCGATCGGCTGTGGGGGTCCTCGGTGTGTAAACGACCTCAACTGATAACGACTCCACCTACATGATCAAGAGCAATGAGATTGAAATGTTCCGTCCACCGATTAGGATGGAGGGTCGTCCCATTTGCAGTGATAAGGCATTGGGACTGCCCAAACACGGGGTTGATTAAACCGCTTGATCCTGGGCCACCGCCTATGGTCAAACTAGATGCTATTAGTAAACTTCAGGGTGGCAGGGCCAGCAGACGTTCACTATACTGACATTATTGGGGCAAGATCTGGGGTTTTTTCTGCCTCGAAGTACCTGGGAAGTGTCATTTCGATTATCCCAAAGGCCACTACAAATGGGTCATACCAAAAGAACGACCTCTTCGGTCGGTCTTCAGTGTCCCCCTTCAATCCAATAAAGCCAGAGTGGGAGGTCGTTCGGCCGTCAATGCTTTTACAGACGTTGACGTCCCTTTGGATGCTAGAATAGAACGAGCCAAACGCGTCCGCAGTACCACCCTGAGAGAATAGGAATGTCACGGCGCAAGCCGAAATAGCCAATGCGAGCAAAACAAGATGCCGGGCAACAGACGGAGGTGAACCTCGCTCTACCGAGGTTGATGGAAGGGGGAGCCTAAAATCCAGGCGCTGTTTCTCAGTCTTCTTCTCCATCGTGGGGGTGAAGTGTGGGAGATAATCAACCTGAGAATTGTTTTCTATCGAATATAAGGCGGCAATGGAGAGGCTCCATGTGGTTATTCAAAATAGCTCGGAACACTGGCGTGTGAAATATATTCACCAATAAAAATATAAACCCGCACGCGCGTCACATGCCCACAATTGTTGCTGGATAAACCTGACCGCTTGAAATTATCATTGATACTCGCACCGCAGGTATTCATGTGGGTACCCGTCATTACTAGCAGTAGGGGTTTCTGGTTGACGCCTCTGGGGCCAGTCGCGTGCCTTCTCGACGAACTCCCCTGAGGAAGCTCAACGAGAAGACACGCGACGGACTGGTGGCCGCGGGGAAGAATGTAGAGTATATCAAGGCCAATCAAACAGGTGCGTAGATGAGGGTTGCCGCCGCGATGTGATGCTGAATTTGGCACCCATCAGTTCATACGAAGAAGATGGAAGTAATTGCAGACGGGCTTACGTCTACAGATGCTACGCTCCAGGATGGTATTGATATGGACCAACAAGGATGGATCCTCAAAGCCAAACATCACCCACTAACGACACCCCGATGTTCTTGATTTCACAATCGAATATTCGATCGCGAAATCGGGAACGTTGGGATGTCCTCGAGTGGCTATCAACGCCCACTTTTGACGAGAAGCGCGCCATTGCATTCAGTAAACATACACTGATAAACCAAAGTTCTCCGGTGCCAGCTGTACCACAGCTGGCACCAGGGAGTGGTTCGTCAGGCATGATCCGGAGTTCGTAGCCTAGAAACAGGGTGACCACAATACGCTCTAGTGCCCTGGAGATTATAAGTGCACATACAACATTAGCCATCTCTGATGAATGACCAACCATTCTAGCGTTGGTTGGAAAGTCTGTCACGATGTGAGTACCACCGATTTATTTTGTGAAATTCGACACCTGAAAGGAGAATCAAAGACAACGAAGATTATTTCGAGCATAAAAAAAGATATACAATGGAGCAGCTCGTCGAGAAACTGTTATCCTGATTCGTGCGGCGGGGGCTATCAGAGTCGAGTGTGAAGTCGCTTCGAGAGTACCAGGCAAGCGACCATCCAGCGTTATTTCTGCATTTGAGATAGTCCAGAGCTCTTTCAACGCCGGGGTACTCGATGCATTGGATGAAGCTGGTGACGCGAGGATTCCGCTCCTTAAATACCCCCGAGAGGTATCCACAATTAGCATTTTTGTTGCATCCCGGGATTTGTCACATCGCGGCCGAATTTAGGCAAGATGGCGACCTTCGGAAATTCGTTAACGACCGCCTATCATGGAGCGCCAGGAAGTTCAAGCGGCTTCTAGAGGTGAACCCGCGGAGATTCTCGCCAGAGCTGTGGAGAAGGCGGATCATGATGGGATGTACAGTGGCGTGCAAAAATAATGCACGTGGCTAGAATTTTACATGTACATCTCACCCGCGTTCGCTCCTTTATAATCATTTGAGCATTGTCTCTCGTTATCATACACATCTAGTAGTATTCTATCAATCCTCATCCATTTCTTCGACTGCCAACACTTCCCCCGCCCACATCGCGATTACCTGTCTGAAGTACCTCGCTTTTGACACCTTTCAAGGGGCCATCCGACGCTAATTCCATGGGGAATGTTACGAGGTCGGTAGCGTATTTGACAAAGGCTTTCGTCCAATATGCTGTGGACCTTTGGGGTGAATACACACGCATGCATTGCAATGACCTGGGTCGCCACTGTCCGTCCCCTAGCCGTGGAGCTGCTGCGCGACCGTCCCAGGATCTTTGTATTTGGTTTCCTCGTTCACGGGGTTGGAGGCACCACAGCCATTCAACTTTGCATTTCGGACTAAGGCCGGCCTGCTCAAGGATAATGACATCAACGTCAATTCGAAGAACTCAAATGGCGACACGGCGTTGAGTACGGCAGCCGATCGCGGCCATGAAAAAACCATGCAGTTACTACTCGCGCAAGGAGATCTGAGGGGCTTGGAGGGCGTTACTCCGCGATCTGGGCAATCGCGTCTACACGTTAGACGTTGGAGGACGGCTAGACCGGGACGCCTGGTCGGCCTCCGCTTGGTCAAGGGTCTTGACTGGGCAGAAGCCGACCTCCTATCGGTACTTCCTGAGAGGCTGTTCGACGCATAGCTCCTACCTTCCGTCATTTCTGCAACAATCCCCACCCATGGACACTCCCAACACTATCATGGGCGCAATCCATCTCGCGGGCGAACTGGTTAACTATCTCGAGGCGATCAAATGCCGAGAAAGTCCAGCGGGAGTTACTACCGGAAGTCTCTGCGGGATGGTGGGCCCGGAGGCGAGGACAATACCTGAAAAATCGTGTAAATTGCCAAGGGACTGAAATATCGAATTCCCAATATATATTCGTGTTATTGACTGGAACATCACTTACAGACCTTCAGGCTCCAAGCTTGATTATTACACGTCCAATACCTAGGCAGCGTCTGCTCGCAAGGCCCAAGAAACAAAAAATCGCGTCCTCGTCCCCCTTGGACCTCTCGATATTAAGCACCACGACTTTCCCTCCACGGGCCTTGACAGTCTTTGCATACCCAGCGCCGGATACACCTTCAATATCAGCGCGCACGGTCAACATATTAGCATCACCACAAAAATAGGAGCGCGCAAACGCACCAACGATGACGTCCCCACGACGATGAGCATGTCCGCCCAATTGAGTGTGCGCGCGATCTCGCCTTGGCCCTCCGGAACCTCCCCAAACCATACGACTGCAGGACGCAGTAGTCCCCCGCATCGGCCATATCGATTTGAACCCCCCATGCTGTGCCCCCGCAGCGCGGTAGCGCCTCCACAGGGATATCTCCCTCCGCGCCGGCAGATCCAGGGTCAAGCGCGCGGACGAGCGGCCCCCCACCCGTGCGAAGTTGTTGTCAATGTGCTTGCATTGTGTACATATAGTGCGGAACGCGGAACCGTGCATCTCTACTAGGCGGTCCTGCGCGTCCTTGAATTCCGCTGGAGTGAGCACGGGCGCTAGGCGTCCAGGGCACGTGGAGAGAGGCCGTCAAAGTTTTGTGTTATCACTAATGGGACAGATGTTGCAGAAGGAAGCACGCGGGCGCGCGTCGCAGGTAGGCACATTGACGCAATCGCATGGTGTGCAGGGTTGGGCAGGCATTGTAGCAGCTGGGGCGATATCACGTCAAAAATCTACTTTCGTCATAATCAGACTTACATAGTACGCCGATCAGAGTAGAACCGCCACACCACGGCCGGGTTTGCCTGGAATGCTTCTAGCGTCGCCATTTTCGTCGCATCCTACCCGTCGAGTGTACTTTGAGGCCTCGGTCGTCAACTTGAAGCATGGTTACCGTACCTGCACCGTCCACAGACCTCCCGACCCCCTATATGTTTGTATCCCTAACAAGCAATCGCAATCAAAGGGTCATTCGCCGCAAGTTGGGCACCCGCACCTGAAGCAACAGAGAGGCCGGCGCCAGCGAGAATGACGACTGATTTGGATGCTGCAAGCACGGTGCGGAAGGCTTGGATATCAGATGATGGCTCCATCATGTGGGCGTTCAGAAGTTGTTTCAAGTTGGCGTTTGTTTGGAATGCCAGACGCCACAAATGAATTCAATGCCATGAGCCTCATTAGACTACATAGCCTGGTACTCCGGAGCGCATAACGCATAACGTGGCAGTATAGGACGAAAATGCGGATCACCACATATTAGGGCGCACAAACTGCGTGCTATCCAGGAGCGCTACATAGAACGACGACCGGCCAACTTGGAAAACCTATCGCGTAAATCTCGGGATAAGATATAAAACTTGATGAAATTTCCCTCGACCGCACGAGGCTGTCATTGACCCATAATCGAGCATTCAAATTCCGTGATCATCTACACACCGACAGTAGGCATTGTGTCAAAAGGCGATGCACAGTCATGGCAGGTGATGTCCAGCTGATAGACCTTCTGTAGATGGCAACTGCTGGCACCTGGTGCACCCACGTACATAAGTCGCTACTGACTGCTACCAGCCTACTAGCCTTCTGCTTTCCTTACTCTACGGGATGTCCAAGCCAAGTCCAGTAGATTCGGCTGACACGCTTCTCTCGCCAATGACGTCCATGATTTCCTAAGGTCATCCTACTACCACTGTCGGACGTATCCAACCTCTCATATCCCTATCAATGACAGTGGTCTTACAGGTTCAATTGTGAGTGGCGCTAGTTTAGTGATGCCCCTTGGATCAACCTCAACTTCCTAGTTCGTGGGCGTAATTCTAAACTGGGGCCTGTTTTGGTGTCTGGCCGTCCAAGTGTGTAAGTTGTTGGTTCCTGATACTAGCCTTCCACATTCACCGCCGCAATATATAATTCATGCTCTTTGTAGATATCTACTATATTTCTAGCAAGAATGACCGTCTTGGTCTCAAACTTTTAGGTTAGTCAAATCTCATTGGGCGTTGGCTATCTTTGGTTCTCATGTAGGCTGCGGAATAATTTTAAAGTTTGTTTTTTGTTCTTGCCGCTATTGCGCAAACGGTCTTGTCACATACTATGCTCGGAAAATACTGGTTGTGTCCTGGATGAACGTGTGCTCCGGGTCGATGATTATCGTGCTAGGCTTTTTTATTCCAGGATGCTATCAGTAAAGCGACTGTAGTTCTCCCCATCGTAAATGGGCTCAGTGAGTCTTCTTAGAGTGCACTTCCACCAAGCTCTGACCCCATGTCTGGTTCAGTCTCCGCTATTGTACAAATATTTTTTTCCTGGTGTGTCACCACCAGTTCCTGTTCCTTGGGATTATCATTAATTCCTGGCGTCGCATGGTGTGCCTGTGTCAGGCGGATTTGGTTTCTCAATCGAACCACTATCGGACGAATATTTGCTGTGCTCATTGGCATCGTACTGTTATAATTTCGGTGAAAACCGTGCACTCATTCTAATAATTAATCAGATCGCGATATTGCAATTTATAGCTTCCCTATTGCTTAACAAGGCACGTCCATTCTCTGTTGTTCTCACTATAATCCTTTGATAGTCATGTCAGTTGTTGGCGATCGACAATTGGTGGAGCAATTCCTTCCCATCGATTATCGTGATGGTTGTGGGTATGCTGCACCATATTCACTTCGATTTTTGAGTCTGGCATCTAGATTTGGCTCGCCGGCAATTTCTTGGCTGACACCCTCATTGCTTCGTGCATGTTGTATACCGTAGGTTCTGCAGGAAAGTTCGCTAAATTTCACATAAGTAACACATTCACATCTAGCTCCGCGTGGCCCAGCGCCAATCACTTTCCAAAGGTGCTAAAACTATAATTTCACGACTGATGGTGAATACAGTTCAAACTGGTGCCATCACCGCCGTCGCTACGGGTGCCGGGCTCGCATTCAAGCTTTTTTCCCCCAACAATTTCCAAATCATGTAGGCTCATCACATTTATTTGTATGGGGTGACTGACCAAGATTCACTTACCCCCATAGCACGTTTATACTTGGGCCATTGTAAGGTGAATTAAAATTTGAGTGGTTCCCATTCTCACATTCTACAGGTTCACAAATGTCTGCCTTGCTAACCTGAATGCTCGCGCCCGGGTCCGGAGGCTCGGCAACGACCCACAATTTAGCATCGTTCGTGCCAGTGAACGCGACCCGGACTTGGGCCGTGCGAACACCACTCTACGCTTCGCTAGGCAATCAACCATTTTGGCTCAAAGTGAGGCCACCGAACCCTGAGTAATGTGTTGAAATGGGAGCTTAACGGTCCTGTTCGGTGAGTGTTTGCATCTAACTAATTATAGGTGATCACCCACACACAACACCGGACAATGAAATAGTGTGACGGAGAGCACTTGGACTCCCGTCGAAATTGCAATCCCGCCCTAGCCCCCGTAATCGTTGTACTGGAGATGTTGGGTTCCATCGTTTATATCTATGCTTCGATATTAGACCAGTTGGTCAGCGCTTTACTTGTACTCTGTCCATCATGATTCCTTCACAAATTCTGCTTGTACTTATGCGATCGTAAATGTACACGAGTGCCTACTAGTATTTATTGGATAAAATTATTCTCGATGCATTTAAATTATTATAGCTAAGTGGACATCGTTCAATCTTGAAATACGGCATGTGCGCGTGAAGCCGCCCGGGAGGCGATAACCATCCCGCACATTTGAATTCATTTTATTCACAAAAATATTCCACAGATCTGCTGTCCTCGTCTTCGCGTGTCCAGTAGCCCATTGGAATAGGAAGTGTCGATTTCAAGCGTTCAAGCTGCGGAAGATACACGTACTATCTGTTCCTCGCATAGAAACCCAAATGATAGATGCAATGTGGCTTGGAAGTTATTAGTGGACCCTCCACTCTGAAGCTACCCGAGAGACGGGGATGTTTTCTTCGACTGGAGCTTAGTATGTAGCGCTGGTAGGAATGATCATACCTGGACACATCACATATCACAGATAATATCAAGGCGGTTTCTCTGGGTGGAAATGATTTCTGACATCGTATCTCACGGCGAATATCCTCCGGCGTGGTTCTATTTATGTCGAACCGGTTTGGTTTATCGGCACAAAACCCTGTTTCTGGAACGCGATGCTCAAGAGCACCAGTTTGGAATACAAGTTCGATACCGCCTAGGCATGCCGGGAGATACCCGCACAACTCTGGACAAGGTTGAACTATACAAGCGGTTCTCAACATATCAGTATTGTGGCATAGAAGCGCGATATCAGATCCTGATGAGCCTCTCAAAAGCGCCAATGCCATGAAACAAGGGAACAAATCGTCATTGATTTATTGATGTGCCTCGCACCAAACGGTCCTGCTCCAATGGCGAGAGCCGGATTGTGGTGAATCACGGACGCAGTATCATGATGAGGTAGATGCCGGCGCCAGCGTAGGAACCACCAGATAATGATAGCACAAGCCGGTTCCCGATCATCGATCGTTAGCTTTTGGGACTGACTCGGAGCTCGAAGAGTTGGTCTGGTTCCATGTTGGCGGTGGATTTAGCTGCCGTTTTGTTGTCCAGGTGCAAGTGTATCCTACCAATTGCGTACTCTCACACGTGTGATGGGGCTTGAAACAAGATGTTTCTATTTACACCTGGCTCGGTCTAACTTTGGTATCGCGAGATTTGAGATGTTAGAACTAAGTGTTCGAGTAAGTAAGTGACCATCTTACCAGTTTGAAATTTAGGAAAACATCAACAAGCAGCAGGAACAGGAAGCGCTGCGATTTATCAATGACATACAAGTGAGTATACATGATGAAATTGTTCTGTATCCGATTATGGGCAATGTTGGGATCATACAATGAGTGAAATACTATGGTCGCAATAAATAAGTCCTGACTCGAGTCCGTACAACAAATAGAATGAAAGGAGCCGTAATGCGATAGCCTCAGAGCCACAATGCTGAGGATTCGACGACGGGGGTGACAGCCGGTGGCCGTTGCTCAGTTTCCTGGCTACTTGTTGGCGACCGTGTGCGTAGGACGACATCCAGGATCCTCCGCATATTTAACGGAAGAACCGTTTTTGACACTGTCTGCCTAAACTGTCTGATAGACGACCTATCTGAGGACGAATCTGACAAGGGCGGGGTGCGCGAGGTGATATAATGAGTCTCATATGAGGTAGTGGTGGGCGAAGCGAGAATGGGGGGGACAGGGAGCGCTTTGTTTGTCCCCCAGTGGACTGCATCCGTACTTTCGGGTTCGTCCTCTGGCAGAATGTCCATGTGCCCATTGAAAGAATAGGGCGACATATTCCCTGAGGACAATGAGGCGGCAAATAGGTCGAGATTCAACGACTGTGACCGCTGGGGGACACCGTGGGGTTGGACCAGTGGGTGTCTGGAGATGCGAATCGATGACTGTCTGAGGGGAACGGGTCAATGTTCAGTAATGTAAATAAAATGTGGTTATGGAATGTACCATGAGATACAAGAGGAACTGTCTGCGAGCGCTTGTGCCGCGAGGCCCTGCTGGGCATCGCCAGCGGAGTGAGAAGCCCGTATGATGCACCCGGAGCGCCTTCGTAGAATCGTCCATCTTGGTCGCGGTAGGTATAAACTTGAGTATCAGCATCGTACCCGGTACGAGTGAAGCCCTCCGGAAGGCGATAACTATCCTGGACTTTTTTGAATGTTTTCCGACACCAAGATAAAAGCTCGCTGACCTCGTCTTTGTATGTCCACCGGCCCATTATGATCAGGGAAGTTGGGAAGAATTGGGGTAGCCTCAACTCCAAGTGCTCCAGTATTTGAAGGATCTGCGAGGGAGTAACACCTCGTGGGGTCGTGAAAATCGGTAATAGCCCACGTTGCCCGCTCCTGGCTTAAATAGTGGGTTGCGGCTGAAGGGGTCTCCAACTGATCACTTCGGATTTGGGTTTAGCACCCTATCTTTAATGGGGACTCTGTCGCCCCACTAGGGCCGTCACAGCATCCTGGTGCGATAATCAAAAGCTCCTGGACTCGGATCTATAAAATATTGACAAGACTACGCTGGGATCGGTGTGACCGGGTAGTGGTAATGTCACAAAATATTAGCTTACGCAATCTGTGACCAAATTTCGGAGGTTGGCGCTGGGTTTCCGAAATAAACTCAAAAGGCATTTCATGTCTGTCCTCACAGGCCTTTCGCGTGCTGGCCCATCCAATTCTCTTTCCCAGAATGTAGCCAGATTCAGGGTAATTTCACAACCATCACATCTGTATGGAACACGAAGATATGCCTCTGGTGGACGGGTTACGGACAACCAGTCTGGACGTATGTCTTTTTTTATTGATGCTTCGGTTTTTATAACACTCTAGATTTCGGTTCAGGAAAATCTTTCCGCGTGGAAAGAGATGCACAGGGCGCCATTATTCAAAAGAAGAAGGAAAAGAACCTTGGGGTATGTTCGCGTCCTCCCCCATATCCAAACACTCACATTTATGATGTAGGCATTCCGTCCAATGCCAGCGGCACAATTGACGCATCCCCTGTTTGAGTCCGAAAACCGTGATACCCTTCAGCTTCCCACATTTCATCCTGTGTGTAAAGACGAACCGAAACAAGCACGCACTCAGCACTCATCCCTGCTATGTATAGGCATCTGTCGCCAATATGGTTGGAAAGGCAGTGGAATTCCCTCTCGGAGAAAGCGACCCAGTTCGTATATTTGGCCTCCCTAAAAAGATGCTGCTAGAGGTTCGAATTCACGCGTTTACTCCTTGCCGCGCAACTTACATGGAATCAGTTCCGAATTCTATCGAAGCCTTGCTCTGTTGTCCGGGATGTCACTGTATCTGCCATCCAGGTCTTGGAAAACGCAAAAGCGAACCCTGGTTCAGATACACGGGTGGTCCTCAGTTAGTGACTTTCCCCTTCGCGACCCTTCTGTCTGTTAATGTTGCTCCTTAGCTGGGCGCTCGGGGAGTGGAAAGAGCTTTCTTTTATTACAGGCGGTGGAATACTCCATCGCAAATGACTGGATAGTGGTTTACGTTCCCCGAGGTTTGTCATTCAACATACCATTCAACATAGAGCTGACACTCTACCGAAAGCCGTCAACCTGGTGAACTCGACCACTCCATATACCTACGACCTACGCACCCAAACATACCTCCAACCCGCATTTGCATATCAAACACTGCAACGGCTCCTGACGGTGAATTCACGCACACTTGCTGGGCTCCACACCTCGCGGAAGCTCGTGTTCGAGAAACGAGAAGTCCCCATTGGAACGAGTCTTGTCGACCTCATTGGAATCGCACTCAAAGACCAACCATCATCCCCGGTTATTCTTGATGCCCTGATGACTGAGCTCAGCCAGCAAACAAAGTAAGCTTACTCAACATGCTGCCAGTCGACATCTAACCATCCAAAAAGGTACCCCGTTTTGCTTGCCGTGGATGATTTCCAGGCGCTCTACTCGCGAACTGCCTACCGCGATCCACACTTTTCGACAATCAGACCATATCATCTCTCGATGCCTCGGCTCCTCTTGGACTTTGCGTCGGGAAAGAGAAAATTCGTACGTCGCGATTCTCCGAAGATGGTTTGCCCACCCTGAACATGTGTGTTTGATAGGCTCGTGGCGCTGTACTTGGCGCGGTGACCTACTCCGATCCCAACTACCCGCTATCACTGGAGCTGCGCGAGGCCCTCGAGCTCCCCCATGATCACCCTCCAAGCCCGTACGACAAGCGTTCGCGTACCATTGCTGAATACGCGAAGGGCTTGCAGGCGTTACGCGTGCCCGAACAGTTGAGTATCGAGGAAGCCTCCGCACTTTATGAGGTGTGGATGACAGACAAGGCCCTCGTGCCTAGTAGGTTATTTCCATCAATATTAAGAATACAAACTGACTTGTCTCGTAGCGGCGCACGATGAGGTATTTTTGTCAAAATACGCCGAGTCGAGTGGCAACCCGAGAGAGTTCGTATGGAAGGGTTTACTATCTACACTCGAGACTTAGAAAATACTATTCATTCGTATTGGTTCAGTATTGAGTGATATGTGGTGAAGACTACTTATCGCGCCATCATAGAGAAAAATATACAAATGCAAGACGCGAGCTAGTGTTCTTGTTAATCAATGAAGCAGGCAGATATCCAACCCAACACTCTAAGCCGGGGCTCCGACTCCCCGCGTTTCATGCGGGTTCGGGGTGCTACCATCACCCGCAACGCTCATTCCAGCAAACTGCCCCGGCAGCCCATAGTACCCCGCCCCGCTGCTGCCACCACCCTGGGGGCTTGCGGCGCGCCGCGAGTCGTGTATGGATCCCTCTGAAGCCTCACTATACCCGCCGGCTGGTGCCGGGGCCCCTGAACCGTGGATCGGCGACTGATGTCCAGGTGAGGCTTGTCCTTTTTTTGGCAAGACCCAGGAAGGTGTGGAGGAGGCGGGACTAGGCGAGTGTCCCTCGCTGCCGCCATAGGCTGCTCGGAGTCCGGGCTGCTGCTGCTGTTGTTGCTGTTGTTGTTGCTGCTGCTGTTGCGCTGGTTGGGTCTGCCCGTGACCTAAATCACTGGTGGAGCCATGTGGCTGTTGCGTTGCGTAATTATGTTGCCTGTTATCAGCAGGGTTGAGGCTATGAACAGAGGTGGAAGCAGCTGTAGCAACGGCGGTTTGTTGCGGCTGCTGGGGGCTACTAGGCGGGGGATCGGTAACTCCAGGAATAGAGATAAAGTAGACAGCACCAGCGGGGTCTCGACCGCCTTGTGCGTAATACTGCGCCCACGCTTGGACATTGGGATCGGCATATGTAGTGTTTGGATCGTACACATACGGCGGACCAGACTGCGGCGCTGCCTGTGCGTTGGCCTGGTCCCGCACAGGCGACTGGGAGGTTGCCATAGCACCATTGATAGGTTGCGTCTGCGCTGGTTCCTGTTGCTGTGACGAAACCGGCCGCTGGGACTGGGTCTGTGGTTGAGCCTGATTGAAAGGCTGAGCCTGTTGGGTCGGGCTCTGCGTAGGTTGTTGTTGTGGCTGCTGTTGCGTTTGTTGGTCCTGGGCGGGATACGGCGTGGGGCCCTGGAGGCTATAGGGAGCAGAAGCTTGCTCTTGCGCAGGATAAACGCCGGGTTGCGCAGTATACGTCGTTTGTTGCGCTTGCGTCGGCTGTGCTTGGGCTTGTGAGGGGTACGCAGCCGCTGATGTCTGTTGCGCTTGTTGCGTCGGTTGTGAATAGGTGGGTGTTTGCTGCGTCGGTTGAGCCTGTTGCCCGTACGCGGGTGTTTGTTGCGTCGGTTGAGTCTGTTGCCCGTACGCGGGTATTTGCTGTTGCTGGGCAGGCTGGGCTTGTTGAGTGTATCCCGGCCCGTAGCCTGCTACTTGCTGTCCCGGCTGAGCCGCTTGTTGGGCATACGCCGGTGTCTGCTGTTGGGCTTGCAATGGTTGTTGAGCATAAGCAGGTTGTTGCGTCGGTGATGATGGCTGGGCATAGGCAGGAGTTTGCTGTTGAGCCTGTTGGGCCTGCTGAGCCTGTTGGGCTTGTTGAGCTTGCTGGGCCTGTTGAGCTTGCTGAGCCTGTTGGGCTTGTTGAGCTTGTTGAGCTTGCTGGGCCTGTTGGGCTTGCTGGGCTTGCTGAGCCTGTTGAGCCTGTAGGGCTTGTTGGGCCTGTTGCTGAGCCTGCAGCTGCTGAGCATAGGCGGCAGCCGCGGACGCATTCGGATCAACATAAGCCTGTATGCCCCCAGCGCCGGGTGCGGGCGTCGAGCTGGTGTACGGAGCAGGCGCCGGGAAAGCAGCGTATCCCTGCTGGTCATACCCACTGGGACCCCAGTATCCTTGAGGCCCAGCGCGTGAATCTGGTGGCTGTTGGTATGGTGGAGAGCGGTATCCTCCGTCATACACTGTCGTCGAGCATTAGCGAGACCTCAAGCCGGTGAGCAGGCGATGAGCGTACCTCCAGTGTGACGTGCGAGACTCTCTTCCATCATCCGGTCGAATATATTTCGTGCCCTGACAAATGTTTCGTTCATAGAAACGAGATCAGCTGGAAGGCTATCAGCAGGATAATCAGCGGTAAAATGATAATCAACGAACCGCGCTTCTGACTGTACTTGTCAATCAGTTTTACAATTTTCGGTCGCAATGCCATACTAGATCGATACAATTCCTGGAAGCGGGTTTGAGATTGCAAAAGGTGTCAGAAGGACATGCGAACCTGGATCTCTTCGTTGTCAGCGAGGTTGTCCTGTGCAGGGTCCAGCGACCGTAGCATGCTCAGGAGTTTCTCCACGTTGACGGCTTGTGCGAACACTGCGGCTCTTGCTCGGCCTCCTTTGCGAGCTCGGCAGCTGTGGGCTCAGGCATGGCTTCCTACACGAAGAATAAGTTCGAGTCATAAGTAGTATCGAACCAAACACGAACCACATAGTTGACGGGGAATATACCCGTCCGGCCCTTGAGCTGGCCTCGCCACCAATCCTTGTATCCACGATCAACGACTTTGATTATATCCCCCTTGTCGAATGCAAGTTCCCCTGGCTCTGTGGGCTCGAAGGTGTGTAGTGCCCTAACGCGGGTGACGATGTTGCCCTGGGCGGACATAGTTGCTACTGAGGTAGCAGCAGTGGCTCCGGCAGGCATGGCTGCAGCAGGCTGCTGTTGCTGCTCGTGTTGTATTTGTTGTTGTTGGTAATGCTGTTGCTGCGGGGAAGGGGTCGCGGCTACCGGGGAAGGGGTCCGAGCAGGTGCATAACCAGCTTGGTATTTGGGTTGGGCGTATGGGCTGTTGTTGCTTGAACTTGAAACTGCTGCGGATGGTTTGGAGCTAGATGATGACGCGGCTGCTGCTGCGGAACTCTGGCCAGCTGCTGCAGAACTTGAACCCCCTGCCCCGCTGGAAGACCCTACTGTTGTATATGACGACCACTGATTCCGTCCGCCCTTATCCTGCATAGACATTTCCAGCACGCGCTGAAGCTCCTCTTCTTCCTTGCGGCGAATTTCGTCATCCACGGCAGGGGGCGGGGCCTCCTGGGCCGCCTCAAACTTGAAATCTGGTTAGGGTATCAGTAAAGTACTGAATGACATGGGAATAAGGCACAGACTTTTGGCCTTGAGAGAATTATAGCAATCTTCCATGACCCCGAGCGTTGAGTCGTGTGCAAAATCATCCGTCCACATTGCAATTAGCCCAAGTGCCCTGCGCTTGACTTTCTCATGGGTGTTCTGCGTTTTGGAAATGAGAAGCGTAAATGGGGTGCCCATTGGTGATCACATACCCGATCAGTGACTAACTTCTCAAGGCCTTGAGTGAACGCTCTCGATGCAATTTCCCGCTTGAGATCAATGGCGCAGTTTTTGGAAAGGGCCTCTGCGAGGGATAGGGCGTATAGCTGGACATTAGGATTCCGGTGGGCAAGACGTTTTAGGACCGCAGCAATAACATTGTGAGCCCTATGGTGAAACGGATAAATAAGATTCCCAGGGTTGGTAGACGAGGGTGATAACGCACCCCTCTGAGCCATCTTCGTCCACTTTATCACACAGGTTGAGAATGAGCTCCCAGTTCTCACTCGTCAGATTCTCGTCCGTCGTCTTGTCTGTTGCGAACCTGAATTATACCGAATGCGATCGATGAAATAGATGAATACTCACTAACGATATCATCGTAGGGATTGTTGGTCCCGCCGCTGAACATTTGCTGGGATTGTGTAAATGAAAGGAAACCTCGATGATGAAAGTTGTGGTCTACGACCAAGTCCAAAGTCTTCGATTACAGTCACTGGACAAGTGGCTGTGACTACATCACGTTGCAACTCCGCAAGGACTCAGCCGAACTGGGGCAAGGACTACCATCATCTTGTAACTGCTCCAACTTATGGCCAAGGGTAATTACATGATCTTGTCTACGAAACGGCCCTCACTCTTTCTGGTTAGTACCTAGAAACTTTCGGCTGCTCGAGGAGCTCGAGAAGGGCGAGAAGGGCATTGGTGATGGCTCTTGTTCATATGGGCTAGAAGATGGCGACGATATCATGATGAGTAACTGGAATGGAACCATCATTGGCCCTGGGCATGTGAGCACACTACATTTCTGGATAATGGTGCATGGCTTAACCGATTCTGATTTGATTAGACTGTACATGAGAACCGTATATACAGCCTCAAGATCACCTGCGGAGATTTATATCCAGACACTCCTCCCGAGATCCAATTCATCTCTCGCGTTAACCTCCCCTTTGTGGATCCCACCAACGGCAAAGTCAATCCGTCCAAACTGCCAGCATTGGCCAGCTGGACGAGGAATAACAGCCTAGAGAGTCTGCTTGTGGATATTCGAAAGTGCGCTCTAAAAATCCCCATTGATTAATTAATACTAACTCCCGCGCAGGGAAATGGCATCCTTTAATAACCGCAAGCTGCCCCAGCCACCAGAGGGCTCGACGTTCTGAGAGCTGTTGGCGATCCCGCTAATCGTATTGTATGAGTCATTGTTGTAACTGGGCTGTATTGACGTCTGCGATCAACATCCATAAACAATACATAGGAGGCTAGTCTGTTTATAATAATCCCACCATTTTCTCGAGCTGGAATAGAAATGACCTCCGACGCGAGGCGGACGTATCTACCGTCAGTGGGGAACATGGAACAGAATCCCAAAGTTGTTGCTAAAATAATCGACCCTGAGATAAATGAGCCGATTGCGGTTAGATTCTACTGTTGATAGTTATTTATTAACGGCAGCATGGAGATTCACATGCAAGCTCAAGCTCGTGTTTTTAAGTGGATAAACACTAACCACGACATACACCCATGGCGGAATCCCTCGACGACCACGACGAGAGCGTTCGAATTGCAATACGGGCCCTCGGAGACATGCGCAATGGTGAGCTCTACAAAACCCCAGTTTCTGGAGGCTTATGGTGCTAGCAGCCCGCACCAGCCCAGCACAGAACACAGTCGCAACCCAGCAGTCGGAGCAGAGTGCCTTTGTCTCGAGAATGTCCAACCTTCCATTTGTTAACTCAGCCCTCCAAATTATCGAGCAGGGAAAGGCTTCATCCCGGGTCGTCAAGGTGCGCTTTCATGATGTGTGCTAGCTAATGCTAATATGATCGCTCAGTACGGCGCAGGGATTGTCGAGTCCAGCGTAAAATCTATCTCACGACCAGTTATCGACCGACTACCCGTCAATCAACTCGACGAATTTGCGTGCAGGCAGCTCGACCGGGTGAGTCTTGTTCCTAGCTCACTAGAAATCAGATGCGCATATCCAGCGCATGTCAGAGGCACTTGTGCTTGGCGATCATCTCTATCAGCATCTCCTTCTCACCTTGTATTTTATCTCCTTGCTCATATCTTTATAAAGTTTGATCGATATCGCCGGCCATCCAATAGCGAGGGGACTCCCACGCCGGCGTCCCTAACTGCCTCATCGTCCAAGTCCCCCGCAGAGGAGCAGGTGCCCTCGGGGTCCCGGTCCGGTGCCACCGATCTTGACGGCTCGGCCGTGGAGGATGAGCCAGATGATCGAACGCAAGATCAGGATGTGAGTATGGACGGCGATGGGGTGAATGGTGGGAAAAACAATACGAAACCAAAGGGGGAGATTCCACGGTGGCTTCAAGGTGATACTTCCTCCCACTCTGTACCTGTCCCCGTGCTGATTGTTCTCCCACAGCTAGCAGTCCGTTCGTGGCACCTCCTCCTACGCCCCCTGACTCGGGAGCATCGACGCCTATACAAGAAGCGGCTCCACCGCCGGGGCCGCCGAATCAAGTCAACGAACCCCAGCAGAATGAGCGCCAAGTCGCACAGCGTAGTCGTTGGCAAGCCATGCTGCTTGAAGCAGGTGGCTTGAGTGCTGCACTAAGCGAAGAGAGCATGCGGAGGCTTAAATACTGTCTCCACTGGCTCCAGGTTTGTTTTTCATCTATCCACCTGAATTCCGCTAACTTGCCGCAGTATGCTACAGCGCACATCGACGCCCAGATTCTCATCCTCCGGGACTTCATTGCGAGCCTCCAACCGCTCTCACCCCATCCTCATCCACACCAACACCCCATCTCCCAAGCCCATATGCGCACGCTGCACAATGTGCAGCGGGATATCGTACACACGATCCGGCAGGTTGTTGATGTACTGAGTAGGTACGCTGGCGGTGCGCTCCCGGAGCCTGCACGCACCCGGGTCCGTGGCTTTATCCTAAAGCTGCCGCAGCGCTGGGCGACCCGCGCCGGGCCTGGCCCCGAGGTGGCCGGCGAGAGGGATCGAGAGAGGGATAGGGAAAGCGTCGCAGCCGCGTCTGGCACAGGAACAGGCCGACGAGGACATCGGAGGGCGGTACACAGTCAGCGGGGGACGGGCGCCGAGTCCCATACGCCTGCAAGGCCAGGATCGGCGTCGTCTTCCCGTGCGGCGTCGCCCAACCCCACCAGGACGGCAGGAGCGGTGTCGCCTGGTGCAGCAACCGCAGCGGCACAGAAGATATTGGTGCTGGCGACTGAGAGTCTAGATATGGTCCGTGGCGTAACAGGGGTTGTCAAGGACAGCCTTGACAGAGCCGACGCGTATGTCTGCCCTCATCATTCCTCTGACACACGCTAACTATTCCATCAGTTGGGTGGGTCGACTGCGTACGGTGGGCATCCAGCGGACACCATCCGAGGCTGCTGCCGCCGAGGATCCGCCCCCGCCTCGGGACAGAGACCAAGGCCAGCAGGAAGCATTCGAGCTCGGGCACCGGCGGCAAGGCAGCGCGCAGTCAGATTTCGATGCAGACGCGCCGCCGTCGCCTTACTTTGGCTCATCCAATGCCGGCGGATCGAGCATCCCGTCGACGCCGGGTGGGGGCACGCACTCGCCTGTGTACACGTACGCGGGGGCACACGTCCTGGGAGCCCAGGCCAGATGGGACTTGGGTTGAGTGCGATGTCGCTGGGATCACGATACTCAACGCCGAGGAGTGGAGTAGTGGGATTGCCAGAGGTGGAGGACAAGGGCGCGAGAAAGGAGAGGGCGGAGGGGAGAGGGAGGGGGAGGGAGTAGAGGAGATAATGGATGTGGAGAAGATGGACGTGGATGGGTCATGACGCGGGTATTTGAACTGGATTTCATTAATCTGATGGCATTACTTACTCTTTCGGTTTTCCCTTTCTTATTCATGGCTCGCCCGAGGTGTATAGGCGATGGTAGCAAAATGTATTATACTACTATTCACTGCGAGTTTATATCCTTCTTAATTGTTATCCGATAGGCTCTTTTGTTCCATTGATCTCGGAGCGAGGGCGAGTGGTAATTCAAGTTGTGGTTTGGCGGGATAATATCAATATCCTCATGGAAGTTTTTGCGCGAACATCCGTGTAGATTCAGTCGCCCTCATCCTGGCCAGCTGCGCGATAAGCGGTAGGGTTCGACAGGCCTGCCTAGGGGTCGCTGGGTGGGACAGCTTGAGTTGATTATTCTGGGGACCCAAATACTATAAACACCAGTTCGTGTGACAACCCAATTTTGCACGGTCACGCAATAACTTGAATGTTCAAAATTCTACCAGCCGCAGGAGAGCCGTTCCCAGCACTAATCGAAAAAGAAACCATGACAAGTTCTCGCTTCGGGTGGTAGAGCCTGCACTGACAGCAACGTTGACGTGTTTCTAGGCCTCATTTGAGTCATGTTTTACAGGGAAGCACGAATGTTGTCCGCACCACGAGGCCGCAGGCATGCAGTATTCTGATTCCCAACTACTCGAGCGCCCGAAATCATTCTCTATTTTCACATCTTATCTCGTTAATCAATGGGCCGCTGGACATACCAAGACGACGTCAGCCATTCCATGTCTCTGCATTGCAAATAAACTCACGTGAAATTCGAATGTGCAGGATAGCTATCGCCTCCCGGATGGTTTCACGCGTATCGCCTATGATGCAAATACTCGAGTGTACACCTACCGCGACGAAGGGGGCGGTTGTACGAGGGTGAGCCCGGGGCGTCGTATGGGCTCCTCACGCCGCTGTCCGCGCCCATTTGGCCGAAACGGAACAAGCGGTACAGACGGTTCCTATTGTGGCTCGCAGTGGTATTCAGACTTGCATTTTGGTGGCTGGAGCCTAACCTGTTTTTTTTTAGAGAGTCGGCGGGTTGCGGCTGCCGGGATGTCCGCGTGCACCCCCTCAAATCATCCATACCCAGACCACCTTTCCTCACCACACACGAAACCCATCCCGTCACCCATACAACAATTCGCTTCCGGCTGGACCTCCGGCTCAATCTAAGCCAGCGACGATTCTGCCCAGAAACAATCCTGCGCGCTCTCAGCCCCACTCGTGGTTGGCCTCCGCCCACCTACTCTTGTTTCACCCACCCCGAACCCCCCACTCTCAAATCATCGCCAACCTCGACCACTATCAAATCACCAATCTCAGCCACTACTAAGTCGCGAACCCCAGCCACTTCCAAATTGCACCCCAATCGCTTCCAAATTGCCAACCCCAACCACTTCCAAATTGCCAACTCCAACTGCTTCCAAATTGCCAAAACTGCAATCACCAATCCCAGCCACTACAAAATCACCAACTGGTTAACCACTACAAAATCACCAACCCCGCACACCACCAATTAATCCCCAAATAACCCCAACCACCCCACACACACCACACCACACCAACGATCAGCTCGCCCTCCAGGAGATCCCCTACCACCAAATCCAAGCGAGCGACAATTCGGGCGAAGGAAAATCGGGCGACTGACTCAACCTCGAATGAATCGCCCACTCTCAAATCCCTCCCCCCAAATCACCAACAGCGACGCACAAAACTCGACATGCTACCCTGCAGACATCACCAATGGCTACTTCGCCCTCGGCGGACGCTCTACCGCCAAACCCAGGCAAGCAACAATTCCGCCAGAGACAAATCGGACCTCGGATGGACCGCCCACGCTCGAATCCCCCCTTCCCAAGTCGCCAACCGCAATGACGCACAAAGCCCGCCGCGCCGCGCCGCATCCTCCGCCAACGACTGGTTCACCCTCGGGTGATTCCCCTACGACCAAATCCAGGCAAACGAAAATTCCATCAACGGAAAATCGGGTAGTTGGCTCAACCTTAGATGGGTTACCCACTATCAAGTCTCCCCTTTCCAAACCGCCAATCAAAACAACACGCTCAAATCGTCACACCACCTCACCAACGGTTGACCCAGCCTCTGGTGGGTCCCCTACCATCAAGCCCAGGCGAGCCACAATTCCGTCAAAGAAAGACGAAGTAGCAGTTTCGACCCCAGACGGATCGCCCACTCTCGAGTCCCCCCTTCTCAAATCACCCACTATAACACGCAAAGCCCGCCATACCCACGCCCCGCCAGAGACCAGCTCGCCCTTGGATGCGTCCCCGACACAATCTAAGCGAAGGGTGACCCCACAAAAGAGCATTTGGCGCATCCTGGGCACTTTCGGCATCGTGAGGCGCCATTCCAATAGGCAGAAGGGTAACTGAACAAGGGTCGCTTGGTGGGTCCATGCCGCGACTCGGGGAGGTGGTGGCCTGTTGTTCTGTTGTATGACTTTGACAATGCATATATTCGGATCATGTTTTCTTTCGACTATCATGATTGATCTCAACACGTATCGGAACCAACAAACCCTGGGTGTGTAAGGTCACAGAACCTTTCCAGCCTCGAAATGTTATGTATCTTTTACGTGACCACGTGGCTCGCGATCACAGAAATCAACGATGATGTTTCCAAGGTTATCATCATCGAGGTTTTGTTCATCAAGGGCTGCTCTAAGAAAACATCGTGACAAACCCCATCTCTCGGGTAGTGAAGGATCCATTAATAGCTTCCAAGACCTCACCGCATCCATCATATAAGTTTCTGCAACTTTCTAGCAAGGCGCAGGTAGACCTCAAGAAACACAGCGCTCCTTGCGACCTGAGCGTACAATCGACTCTTCCTATCCTTCCGTCTCGCTAATCGTGTCGATGGGCCGTTGGACATACAAAGACGAGGTTAGCGAATCCATGGATCGGTCTTATAATTGAAATGAAATAAATTCAAATATGCAGGACAGCAGTCGCCTCCCGGACGGCTTCACGCGCGTCGCATATGATGCTGATTTACGAATATACACCTACCACGACGAAGAGGGACGGTTGTATCAAGGAGCGCCCGGGGCATCATATGGGCTTCTCACACCGTTGCCTACATCCGGAGCAAAAAGGAACAACTTGAAACGCTCGCGGATGGCTCGTGGTATTTGCTCATAGGCTCGCATTTTGATGATTGAAACTAACCTGTTTCCTATAGCAAGTCGGCAGTCTGCAGGTTCAGATGCACAGAACAGCCCCACGGAGCCCCGCTCGCTATCTCAGTCGACGTCCCTTTTACCCCTTCTCGAATCCCCACCGCAATCTAGGCCAGCGACGGCTCTGCCCAGGAACATTCGGCGCATCCTGGGCGCACTCAGAACCATGCGGCGCCACCCCAATGGGCAGCCAGGGAACTGAGAGGGCCACTAGCTGCGCCGACTTAGTCACAGGCGCTGTAGTTCTGTTGATGGTAGTTTCGTTCGAGCTGTATGGCTTTACTTGGATGTACTCTATTCAACATTCGGTCTGTTTTATTTCCGCCACGCAATCTTACACTTGGAATCAACGACGTCGACGCGGATATAATCGTCCACCCCCACTGGCTTCTCCCTCAAGTGGAATTGCGGATATTTCGCTAAATTTACCAGTGCCTGGGTCTGCAGTAGTACAAAGTACTGCCCTCTAAATTCCCAGACCCATCAGCGTCAACGCGGTGCAAGTGATGGTACTTGGGCCCTCCATTTCACATAAACCACCTTTGCCCCAAGTACACGCACCATGCAATGATTAACCCCGAGCTCCACAAGCTAGTCTCGGGCTCCATGTTGGCTCCCCTACTATAAACTCAATCCCTGGGTTCATGTTGAATATTAGGGTACATCATTTGTAGCGAAACGCCACATCATAATCATTCTGATTGTTGAAACCATCACTGATGACATTGATACACTCCCCTCCCTACGGTTGTTCGGCAAGGCTCTTAGACGTGTCTGATTTCCTGTTTCCCGCAACTTTTCCGCCGTGTCCTAGTAACCCCGTCAACACTTGCGCCGGGCCTGATTGACGCGCTGGCTACACTGCCGATGACGCGTGGGTTCCGCCGCCGCCGATATATGCCAGGTTCCAGGGCGTGGGCCCTTGAGGCCCATGCTGAGTCTGTTATATTACTTGTAAATAACACTGGAGTTTTATCACCACCCTGCCTCGGGCCGTCGCGCAGGCATCACCAACTCCAGCTTGGCTCAGCTCAACTCAGGCTGAACTTGATTCCCGCTTCTCACAGCTCCTCCGCCTTCCTGCCCACCTGCGTCAGGTTCAAGTCCTGCTCCGCCCGTACACGCTATACCAAAGCGCCAATCAAAATCAACATGCAGCAGCGGGGGAAACACCACACACCACCAGTGAGACTGACCTTGAACGTGGAGTTTCTCGCGCCGAGCAGGATTTCGCGGCTCCGGCGCGGGGCACGCCCTTGGTTTATCCCTGCTTGAACACTTGAAATTGACACTTCCTATTCCAATGGGCTACTGGACTCGCGAAGACGAGGACAGCAGATCTGTGGAATAGCTTTGTGAGTAAAATGAATTCAAATGTGCAGGATAGTTATCGCCTCCCGGACGGCTTCACGCGCATCGCACATGCCTGCCGTCGAAGACGGCTGATCCGCCGAGACGCGCCGAATAGCGGAAGGACAGTGTAGTGGTCTGGGTTGCTCAATGCCTACGCGACGTGTCTATATACTGTCTGTATGTAAGGTTCAGTCAGGTGATGCTCTGGAGTAGGCGCCAAGGCGCCCTACTACACCGTATTTCAAGATTGAACGATATCCACTTCTAGTTGTAATAATTTAAATGCATCGAGAATAATTTTATCCAATAAATACTAGTAGGCAATCGTGTACAGTTTACAATCGCATAAGTACAAGCAGAATTTGTGAGGGAATCATGACGGACAGAGTACAAGTAAAGCGCTGACCAACTGGTCTAATATCGAAGCATAGATATAAACGATAGAACCCAACGTCCCTAGTACAATGATTACGGGGCTAAGGCGGGATTGCAATTTCGACGGGAGTCCAAGTGCTCTCGCGTCACGCTATTTCGTTGTCCGGTGTTGTGTGTGGGTGATCGCCCATAATTAGTTAGATGCAACCACTCACCGAACAGGACCGTTAAGCTCCCATTTTAACACATTACTCAGGGTTCGGTGGCCTCACTTTGAGCCAAAATGGTTGATTGCCTAGCGAAGCGTAGAGTGGTGTTCGCACGGCCCAAGCCCGGGTCGCGTTCACTGGCACGAACGGTGCTAAATTGTGGGTCGTTGCCGAGCCTCCGGACCCGGGCGCGAGCATTCAGGTTAGCAAGGCAGACATTTGTGAACCTGTAGAATGTGAGAATGGGAACCACTCAAATTTTAATTCACCTTACAATGGCCAAGTATAAACGTGCTATGGGGTAAGTGAATCTTGGTCAGTCACCCCATACGAATAAATGTGATGAGCCTACATGATTTGGAAATTGTTGGGGGAAAAAAGCTTGAATGCGAGCCCAGCACCCGTAGCGACGGCGGTGATGGCACCAGTTTGAACTGTATTCACCATCAATCGTGAAATTATAGTTTTAGCACCTTTGGAAAGTGATTGGCGCTGGGCCACGCGGAGCTAGATGTGAATGTGTTATTTATGTGAAATTCAGCGAACTTTCCTGCAGAACTTACGGTATACAACATACACAAAGCAATGAGGACGTCAGCCAAGAAATTGCCAGCGAGCCAAACCTAGGTACGAAGCTCAAAAATTGAAGTGAATATGGTGCAGCATACCCACAACCATCACGATAATCGACGGGAAGGAATTGCTCCAATAATTCACGGGCACCAACAACTGACATGACTATCAAAGGATTATACTGAGAACAATAGAGAATGGACGTGCCTTGTTGAGCAATAGAGAAGCTATAAATTGCAATATCGCGATCTGATAGAATTAATTATTAGAGTGAGTGCACGGTTTTGCCGAAAATTATAACAGTACGATGCCAATGAGTATAGCAAATACTCGTCCAACGGTGGTTTGATTGAGGAACCAAATCCGCCTAATACGGGCGCACCATGCAACGCCAGGAATTAATGATACTCACTCGCAAGGGGCAGAGTGACACACCAGGAAAAAAATATTTGTACAGCAGCGGAGACTGAATCAGACATAAGGGTCAGAACTTGGTGGAAGTGCGTCCTGCGGAGACTCACTGAGCCCATTGACGATGGGGAGAACTACAGTCGCTCTACTGATAATTTCCTGGAACAAAGAAAACATAAAATCGACCTCGAACACACGTCCATGCCAGGACACAACCAGTATTTTCCGAGCGTAGTATGTGACAAGACCTGTTTGCGCAATAGCGGCAAGAAACAAAAAACAAACTTTAAAATTACCCCGCAGCCTACATGAGAACCAAAGATATCCAACGCCCATAACATGAGATTTGACTAACCTAAAAGTTTGAGACCAAGACGGTCATTCTTGCTAGAAATATAGTAGATATCTACAAAGAGCATGAATTATATGTTGCGGCGGTGAATGTGGAAGGCTAGTATCAGGAGCCAACAACTTACACACTTGGACGGCCAGACACCAAAACAGGCCCCAGTTTAGAATTACCCCGCAAACTGGGAAGTTGAGGTTAATCCAAGGGGCACCACTAAACTAGCGCCACTCACAATTGAACCTGTAATACACTGCCATAGTAGGGGTATGAGAAGTTAGCAGGTGCGTTTGACAGTAGTAGTAGGATGACCTTAGGAAATTGTTGTAGTCATCTAGCGAGAAAAGCGTGTTAGCCGAATCTACTGGACTTGGCTTGGACATCCCGTAGAGTAAGGAAAGCCAGAAGGCCTAGTAGGTTGGTGAGTAGTCAGTAGCGACTTATGTACGTGGGTGCACCAAGTGCCATCTACAGAAGGTCTATCAGCTGGACATCACCTGCCATGACTGTGCATCGCCTTTTGACATAATGCCCACTGTCGGCGTGTATATGATCACGGAATTTGAATGCTCGATTATGGGTCAATGACAGCCTCATGCGGTCTTTATCTTATCCCGAGATTTATGCGATAGGTTTTCCAAGTTGGCCGGCCGTCGTTCTATGTAGCGGTCCTGGGATAGCACGCAGTTTGTGCGCCCTGATGTGTGGTGATCCGCATTTTCGTCCTATACGTGCCACTCCGTTATGCGTTATGCAGCTCCGGAGTACCCAGGCTATGTAGTCTAGACGAGGCTCATGGCACTTGAATTCATTTGTGGCGTCTGGCATTCCAAACAAACGCCAACTTGAAACAACTTCTAAACGCCCACATGATGGAGCCATCATCTGATATCCAAGCCTTCCGCACCGTGCTTGCAGCATCCAAATCAGTCGTCATTCTCGCTGGCGCCGGCCTCTCTGTCGCTTCAGGTGCGGGTGCCCAACTTGTGGTGAATGTCCCTTTGATTGCTTGTTAGGGATACAAACATATAGGGGGTCGGGAGGTCTGTGGATGGTGCAGGTACGGTAACCATGCTTCAAGTTGACGACCGAGACCTTGAAGTACACTCGACGGGATGTAGGATGCGACGAAAATGGCGACGCAGAAGCATTCCAGGCAAACCCGGCCGTAGTGTGGCGATTCTACTCTGACCGGCGTACTATGTAAGTCTGATCGTGATGAAAGTAGATTTTTGACGTGATATCGCCCCAGCTGCTACAATGCGCTGCCCAACCCTGCACACCATGCGATTGCGTCAATGTGCCTACCTGCGACGCGCGCCCGCGTGCTTCCTTCTGCAACATCTGTCCCATTAGTGATAACACAAAACTTTGACGGCCTCTCTCCA
The DNA here is from genome assembly GCA_015501065.1 of Infundibulicybe gibba. Taxonomy (NCBI): domain Eukaryota; kingdom Fungi; phylum Basidiomycota; class Agaricomycetes; order Agaricales; family Omphalinaceae; genus Infundibulicybe; species Infundibulicybe gibba. Next base: position 22,275 of record JADNYI010000096.1, on the reverse strand, counting down.
CGTGCCCTGGACGCTCTAGCGCCCGTGTTCACTCCAGCGGAATTCAAGGACGCGCAGGACCGCCTAGTAGAGATGCACGGTTCGCGTTCCGCACTATATGTACACAATGCAAGCAATTGACAACAACTTCGCACGGGGTGGGGGGCCGCTCGTCCGCGCGCTTGACCCTGGATCGGCCGGCGCGGAGGGGGATATCTCCGTGGAGGCGCTACCGCGCTGCGGGGGCACAGCATGGGGGGGTTCAAATCGATATGGCCGGTGCGGGGGACTACTGCGTCCTGCGGTCGTATGGTTTGGGGAGGTTCCGGAGGGCCAAGGCGAGATCGCGCGCACGCTCAATTGGGCGGACATGCTCATCGTCGTGGGGACGTCATCGTTGGTGCGTTTGCGCGCTCCTATTTTTGTGGTGACACTAATATGTTGATCATGCACACTGATATTGAAGGTGTATCCGGCTGCTGGGTATGCAAAGACCGTCAAGGCCCGTGGAGGGAAAGTCGTGGTGTTTAATACCGAGAGGTCCAAGGGGGACGAGGACGCAGATTTTTTGTTTCTTGGGCCTTGCGAGCAGACGCTGCCTGAGGTATTGGACGTGTAATAATCAAAGCTTGGGGCCTGAAGGTCTGTGAAGTGATAGTTCCAGTCAACAACACGAATATATATTGGGAATTCGATATTTCAGTCCCTTGGCAATTTACACGATTTTTCAGGTATTGTACTCGCCTCCGGGCCCACCATCCCGCAGAGACTTCCGGTAGTAACTCCCGCCGGACTTTCTCGGCACTTGATAGCCTCGAGATAGTTAACCAGTTCGCCCGCGAGATGGATTGCGCCCATGATAGTGTTAGGAGTGTCCATGGGTGGAGATTGTTGCAGAAATGATGAAAGGTAGGAGCTACGCGTCGAACAGCCTCTCAGGAAGTACCGATAGAGGGTCGGCCTCTGTCCAGTCAAGAGTCTTGACTGGACACAGGACGACCAGGCGTCCCGGTACAGCCATCTCCCAATGTTTAACGTTTAGACGCGATTGCCCAGATCGGCGGAGTAACGCCCTCTAAGCCCCTCAGATTGATTTCGGTGCCTCCTTGCGCGAGTAGTAACTGCACGATTTTTTCATGGCCCCGATCGGTACCCGCATGAATGCCTGCGGTGCGAGTAGCAATGATAGTTTCAAGCGGTCAGTTTTATCCAGCAACAATTGGGCATGTGACGCGCGTGCGGGTTTATATTTTTATTGGTGAATATATTTCACACGCCAGTGTTCCCGAGCCATTTTGAATAACCACATGGAACCTCTCCATTTCCGCCTTATATTCGACAGAAAACAATTCTCAGGTTGATTATCTCCCACACTTCACCCCCACGATGGAGAAGAAGACTGAGAATCAACGCCTGGATTTTAGGCTCCCCCTTCCATCAACCTCGGTAGAGCGAGGTTCACCTCCGTCTGTTGCCCGGCATCTTGTTTTGCTCGCATTGGCTATTTCGGCTTGCGCAGTGACATTCCTATTCTCTCAGGGTGGCACTGCGGACGCGTTTGGCTCGTTCTATTCTAGCATCCAAAGGGACGTTAACATCTGCAAAAGCATTGACGGCCGAACAACCTCCCACTCTGGCTTTATTGGATTGAAGGGGGACACTGAAGACCGACCGAAGAGGTCGTTCTTCTGTATGACCCGTTTGTAGTGGCCTTTGGGATAATTCCGAGTCCAAAAATGTATATTTTTAGGACTCGGTTATTTTACCCGTCGAGTCTGCCACGAAAATAAGCTCTATCGTTGCGGTGATAGCCGCAGACTGACTTAGAACTTCCCTCAGCTGGGTTTTAAACTCGCCGGTGTTTTCCGCCTCAGTGCCTCAGACATAAGGGCCTTACTCGCTCCCCTCATCGTTCCACTGAGGAAGTGGTAAAGAGGATCCCATTTAGCTTGGTGGTCGCGGGCATGTTCCGGAGCCGTAATGGGCGGGAGATTGTGTCAGGCTGGTAAGATTAATGTCATCTATGGGTGAGAAAGATAGCCATTGTCATAAGTTGGTTATGACACTTCAACCGCCCAGCACAGCGCTGGCATGGACTCCGAAACCATGCCAAGGAGACTCGGATCAGTCCCCCGATCTTTGACCCCAAGTACGAGCCGAGCAAGATCCGCCAGTATTTTCAGAGTCTTGAGGACTTGTTCGCTGTCAATGGTATCACTTGGGATAGTGACAAACGCGAGTACGTGCTCTATTACATCGAGTATGATGTCAAAGAATATTGGGCATTCCGTGTACCGCTAGCGCCCTATGCTGACTTCGTCATGAAGTTTCTCAGTTTTTATCTTGACTTAGAGTTTGAGGTTCTACAGACACCTGCTGCAGCTGTGCCGCCTCAGCCATCATTCATTTCGTCTCCCGTTTCATCTCTGTTAGCACCCGCTCCATCGCCGACTTGTCAACCTCATTCCCTTCATCTTTTTCAACCATCTCGCTAGCGTCTAGCGTTGTCATCCAGCAGTCCCCGCATCATATTTCTAATCCAGGTTCGCTCTCGTCCCCTGCTTCATTGTTAGTCCACAGTATCATGCCAGTCGCATTGTCCGCATCAGTAGATTCCGTCATTGTTATCACGTCCAGTCCACTAGCGCGCCCCAACTCCATCACGTCTCCCCCTCTTCCGTCACCACCTCAGCAATCGTCAGAATCACCATCCCAGCCCGCTAATGAAGATATCTCACCTCTATCGCCATCCTTACCGTCACAGCTGTCACTGCCTAGCATACCGCCATCACTGCCTATCACCGCCTCCAACGTCGATGACCACTACTGTGGCATCATTTCCACGTCATACCCCCGGATTTAGAGCCAATACTACCGCAGATTCACGTTTTAGAGGCCATTACATCATCCATCGCGCTAGTATCCGAAGATCTGTCTTTTCCAGCATCAGAGGCACCCCAGGATGTTGCACCATCACGTCTAGTGGAACCATTGCTTGTACCAGCGAAAGCACGCCAGTCGGAGGATATCTTACACCTCACAGCTCCGTCTCCGCGCTTACAGGTCTTAAGAACACAGATGTTACAACTGTCAGCGCCCCAAAGCGCTCAATCATGTCTTGATCAGATTTCGGATCCGTTTTCGGTCCAGGACACTATAGGACAGTTAGAACATTGTTTTGGTACGTCTCCCTCATCGCCAGGCCCGCTCCGTTGCCCCCAGGTACAGGAAAAAGCGCCCAGAGTCGCTCACAGCGTCCAGACACTCCCCCCTAGCGTTCCCTATCTGTATTTGCCACAGGCCGCTCCAGCGCTTGTAGAACGCCAGCGGGGACCTTCTCCATCGTCCCTAGGACCCCGTTTAGCTCAGGTAGGCTGGAAAACGCGTCAGAAGCGTCCATCGCCCAATGCATCGCCTCATGCTCCAGCATTTCCGGAGCGCCGGATCTATCGCAAACGCAGAAAAATGACCGCCCAGATGTAGGGAACCGGATTTCAAACTCGCGGCCTAACGTTCTAAGCCAAGGAACAGCGCTGGAGGTGTCAGATCGCCCAAAGTCTCATCCCAGACCTCCGCAGCCCCGCATGTCTCCTGCGCATCATTAGCACCTCCAGGGGATCACCTTATATCTATAGATTCGTTCTTCAACCAGCCGCTTGCCCTGAAAAATCCGGAAAACGCACTTGAAGCGCCTAAACCGCCCAAAACGTCGCACCACGTTTTAACGTCATCTGTTCGGTCCCTAGCGTCGCAAATGTATCGGAGGAACTCCTTAGCGATATAGAACAGTCCCAGAATGCACAGTCTCGTCCGCAGCATCCGGAAAAAGCGGAAAAGTCGTCCAAGCCGCCCGCACTATATTAAGATACTTGAATACTAAATACCATTCACTAAGTATTGGACTCGGTCATGCCACGCGCAAGCGATGGCCTTCACCCACAAGTCGAAATGACACTTCCTAGGTACTTCGAGGCAGAAAAAACCCAGATCTTGCCCCAATAATGTCAGTATAATGAATATCCATCGGTCCTGCCACCCTGAAGTTTACTAATGGTATCCAGTTTGACTATAGGCGGTGGGCCACTCGATCTTTGTACCATTTCAGGCGAGATCGGGGTGTCGGGGCGGATGATGTATTGGTCGATTTCATCAAGATCGAGAGCGAGCCCGTACATGAATAATGGCGGCCAGTGGTCGAGCTCCTTCATCGGCAGGTACTGATATGGAAGGAGCTCATACGGCTCATGCCTCCGGATCGCGGAAATTTTGGGCGCCTAAGACACATGTGATGGTAACTTGAAATAGTATAGATACTCACCTTGTTGGTTCTCTCCAGTTCTGCTCTGATTGCATCTGGCGACGTGTCTTCGTCATCGAGACCCAAGTTCCCTACTATATCGGATGCGAGCGCAGACTCGAAAGTTACTTTGTTGGGGGTGACTCACGGTTGTGGCAACTTGGGAACGTACTGAATACTTGGTGGCTCAGGTGAACTGGCAGTGATCAGCTGGGCTTTTGTGACTCCCAGAACTTGGAAACTTGAAAATTGAAGCGGGTGGCGCGTAAATGGTACCGGATTCCAGACGTTGCGCTGCCACCCCAGACTCCAGTAGAGATGGAAATTGAGTATGTATAGAGGTATATCCTACAAATCGCGTAGGCTATGCATACATCCCGATTTTTGCGAATAAACCCGTAATTTAACTCGTTATGACTACTCAATGTGGCGGGGGAAATCCCTTAGTCCGGGAAAATTGTGGCCCGACATGTTTGGCAACTATCACTCGCATGCACAGAACACGATCCAATAACGTGCTGGGCACCAACTCGAGCCAGTGCACGTGGAATGAAGTGAAAATCCAGTATGCATTTGAATAGCGCCGGAAACTGGCTAGTAGAAACATTTGGATTCTGTGGAGCTGATTAATACACGCCCATCAACAACCATAGTCAGTGGTGTACATACCTGGGATGCGATAGTCCTCCTTCAGCTCCATCATAGAGCTAAGATACCATAGCGGGGGGCGCGGGAAGAGCCGCTCGCAGACCGCGATGACCCTCGCGGCATCCTCCTCCGTGATCCCACGGCGGTCATAGTTCGTCATCATCTGAAAGACCAGTCTGCCGTCGCGACTTGTGATGTACCAAGGGAGGACGGCATTTGGCAGCCCGAACACCGTGCGAAGGTGTTTTACAAAGGTACAGAGCAAGTCCATCCCGTCTCCGTGGAGCATCTCAGGCGGGATTGGGGTGTCAGGGCGGAGGATATATTCGTTGATTTCCTCAAATTCGAGAGCAAGTCCGTACATGAATAATGGCGGCCGATGGTCGAACTCCTTCAAGGGCAGGTACTGATACGGCAGGCACTTGTACGGCTCGTGCTTTCGAATCGCGGGTAACGTGAGCGTCTAAGACACAGTGAGGCCAAGAAACAGTGTAGGTACGGCATACTTACCTTGTTAATTCTCTCCAGTTCTGTTCTCATTTCCATTTCTTTGTCGTCCAAATCCAAGTTCTCCATATCAAATGAGAACCCCACTGCGGAAGTATTGCTGGTAGGTTCGTTGGTAGCCGTTGTTATTATAAGCGTAATAAGTGTTGCCCCCGCCTTGTTCACGGTTCAAGCCACAAGAATTCACGCCCCGATGCAATCAATTTTAGTCACGTGCGCCACTTCCATTTCCCAAATCGGGGCGAAGACCCTGCCGGAGATACTTACTTGGTGGAGGTTGGTGTAGGTTCCAACTTCCACCGTAAGTGAGATTGAGTCGGAGTTTCAGGCAAAAAAGATTTACGTGACCTAGGCTTTATTATAACGAGAATCTGGATTGGGGGACAAAAAATGGTATCATGTCGGCAGGTGCTAGTTAGTGGATGCGTCGCGTGTTGATGTGGCCGTGCGATGTAGCTTCAAGCGAAAGTTCAGCCTACGGTTGATCGATCATTATCGATTCATCGGCCCTCACACGAACTTTGATTCACTCAACCACGGACCCATTAATATTGCGAGTGGCATGGACTCTTCCAATCCCGATGTATGCTTCCCCCCGTCCTCACTTTCTAACAATCAGCCACTAACCTGATCGCAGATTATCCAATACACTGTTAGAAGTCGCCAAAAACGTCTAGGCCTATTAATCAAATATGCGGAGTGCATGCAATACCTGGAGAACCCATTGTATGCGCTCATGGACACCATTCTCTCCTCGCTAACAGATACCTTATCGTGGACTGCGGACCCAAGTTCTCTTTTCTCTTACCCACAGCACCGACTTGTGAAACATGACACTGCCATGGCAGGGTCCACCCGCGACATACAAGATACAACGCCCGATTTTAGCATTACCCACGTCGAATGGCTCGAGGACAGTCCTCCCATGGAGGACCCCATGAAGCAAATGGCGGTTCTTATTTTTGAGATCAAACGATTATATGAAACAAAAACCAAACGTAAGGATTGGGGACTCATACACAGCCTGCAATGATTGATGTCGTGAGTTATAGAATCTGGCGCACCAGCTGGGAGCTCTGTGACTGGGAGTGGGGGTGACGAAAACGGAGCCTCTAGGCCTGAAGGCTCTGACAAGGTCGACGCATTGGGCATCAAAGGAAATAACGCTCCTAAACCAGGCTCTGGGCCAGAAAAGCCTGTTGAACCTGTTCGACGTCCCAAGCTGGATTGGTCCAATAAGCTTGATGTCTTGGCACACTCGAGTAACACATTTTACCTGCATCTACACCAATTACTTGCCCAGGCATCTTGCGCATTTAATTCATTCAATCAGAATACACTCAACCTTGTTTTTGTATGTGGCATATACTTCACCCTTGTGGAGTTCAAACGGCCACCTCCCCAGCAAAGTGGGGAAACACCAGCAACTGACAACAACGTCGCCTCCTCTCCACCAGTCAAAATTGATCCAATTGCGTTAGCACAGTCTTTCTTCGCGGATACTGCCATCACTCCAAAAATTCACATCTTCAATTGCCCCATCTTTGACTTAAACGATCCGGAGTATCCATCATTCAGTCCGCCGTGGCTTCTGGCACTAAAGCTGGCACTCAATCTATATCGAGCCAATATTAACATTATCAAAAACAATTTGTTTCCATTTCCAGCTACATCGCAGTTGGACGACGGTGACAGCATCGTGGAAAGGACGGTATGTACATAATGCATTAACTGCAATTTCTCTTGGGTTCATGTTTCGTAGCTCAATTCAGAACTGGGCGAATTCCCAGCTTATGGAATGGTATAACGCTCTCCCACTAGGTTCTCGCTGTTCAACTCCGCCTCCCCCTGATGGAGACCGGCTTGACTTCTTCGAGTCCCCTCTGCGACACGAGCGAACAGATGAAATTCTACCTGAGGTTCAGGAGTCGCCAGGGTATCAAGGCCCACCAGCCCCCCTTTCTGGAATCACCACTGAAAGGGTATTGTTGAAGCGCCGGCGTTTGAAACGGGGCTGATCCTCTGACACTGAACGATAATATATAGCTACTTAGGGTCTTCAAACCATATTCATATCGTAGCATTTCTTGAGTTGGCTTGTGTTCGGTTTCCACCATTAAATAAGCTTAGATGTTTTTAAACAGGCAAGCTCGCGAGCAGTCGCATCGACTCATATAGAAAAAGGGATCCGACCCCCGGGGCGACGCGACGCACCTCGCGCGTTCAATATATCTATTATCGTGTATCTTTTCTTAACTTATTGGAAGCCTGCCGTGGCCTACGGCGGCTACACTGAGTCACGCGAACAGAACGGGACGTTGTCGTGTTCTCGGAGATGTGCTACGTGGTGGTACAAAGGTAAGATGGATCCTTGATGTAATCCTAGGCGACGCGTCATGGACGCGAGTGTCGCATGACCAGGATTACACTTATCAATTAATACATTTAGATATCCTGGGATGGTAACGGTGAGACGAATCCTATAGGAAAAATGGGGTGATCAAATGATGAATCCGAGAGATGCATAGGTTGTCGTGGAATGGTACGGCGGTGAAAATTGGCCGTGTTGGTTCCAGTGACCCCAGACGCACAGGCCACTGACGCGGGGGCGCGCTAAGACATGTGCCGCCGGCACATAGTAGCAGAGCATTGATTAGGTGAAATCTACTTGAGATCTATATTCCAATTGCACTACACCGTCTGACAGCTGCATGGTATTGTATACAATACAGTGGACCTCAATGTGCGGCGGGGTCCCGAAACCTCCATAAGTCACATGTTTGTGTTGTACACTTATCTTACACCCGTACTCAGACATAACCTACTCAGAGGCTATATCTGAATCCACTCCATCTGTCTCCCTTGTCAATTCTCGCAGCATCCACACTAGCGTATCGTCCATTCCTTTCATGTGCTCGCTTATTTTCAATCCCTTCGATCACCTCGTCGCGCTCCCCCCGATCCCGGCGGGCATTTTCCCGTTTCAGGAGGATTAAAAAGGCCATTGAGCAGAGAAATCCGATTAGTATGTACACCAAAATGATGCTGTGGCCCAATCGGAACCACGGCGCGTCATTGGCCCGATACTAGCAAATGAAATGAATTACAACAAAAAGCATAACGGAATATAGTGTTGCTCACAACATTTGCGGTTACCGCGCCGTTGAGATTTCCGAATCCGATTGCCATCCCAAGCGTTACACTTCGCTTATAGGCACCTTCTACATCGCTTGCTACCCAGGCACTGCGCACAATGCTCTCAGGAAGGTTAAGATATAAAAATTGTTCTGGCCTACACCGTATTTGCTATACAAGAGGTGATTGGGGTTATAACTCAGGTAATAGTAAAAGAGACCGTACGGATTGTAGGATATATCGCACTAGAAGAATTCGTCAACACGGGAATGGCTGCTGAGGGCTTTGGTACACGCGGCTACTTACCAAACAGCCAAATAGACGGCAAAGTACGATAAAGCAGGCGTTTTGGAGGCGATCAGGATGATATAAGCCACCACTCCTGTGCCATCTTCAGTATCGACTATTGGGCTGGCAAGTAACAAATAGCAATAAGCTCACCCAATCCAAATAATGCTCTATACAAATTAGTTGTCGAGTTTATTTTGAGAATAATGCGAACGTACAGGTTGATCTGATGACGAGTTCCAATGCGATCCCCTAAGAATCCTATGGCGCAAGTGACCAGACACCCCCAGACATATACGGGAACGGACAATAAATTGGCCGTCGTTGCCGTGAAACCTAGTCACACAATGTACCTCAGCGGGCAAACGGCGGTAGGCGAAGGATTGGCTGAGCACCTAACTTCATCGCGAATGATTAATTGATCAATATTTGACCATGAAATACCACGTACTTGATTTATGACAGTTGGTAGAAATAATGAGAAGGCGTAAAGAGGGCCAACGCTATGGACCTTTTAGCCATCAGCCGCACAGGGAGGAGGAATTACGAACAAACCCATAAACATCCCCACTTTCGTCATGGGTTATTTATTAACCAAACGATGGAATGCAAGCACTCACTCGCAAGCCAAGTTTTCCAATCACATAGACTTTGCCAGACATACTGCATTTTAAATACCTCCCCGCCCGCGCTGAACTTCATATCCTCCTGGAGCCTGCGAATTACGAAAACCCCTGTGCCCCCGCCATTATAATGGGCAAATCGAGGTGACAAGTGTGGATCGTCTTACGTTCCTCTACCGTCAGGAATTTCGCGGACTCGGGAAAGTCTTGGATAACCCAATAAGAAATAACCGCAGCGATGACCGTGGCTGATCCTTCCAAGATAAAAATCCATGCCCAGGCTGGAAATCGTTCAACATTGCTTCACAAAGGACGGCGAGTCCCTGACCATGCGTCCCGCCTATTCCATCCATATTGGCAATGGCAGCTGATAAGAGGCCACCTTGTGGTGTTTTGGATGAGACCTGATCTGGATGATGAGTTTTAGGGATAAACATACTGAAAGCACCCGCGATGGTCGCGGATGAAAAGAAGATGGCCACTCTAATACCTAATTCGGAACGTTTATACCAACTAATCGTTGGATAAGGGGGGTTCATGTGTTGGTTATGTTAGTAGAACGTGCCTTGAGAGATAGAAGATAATCCCTGGATACATCCCACCCTCAGCTAGACCGAGTAAGGCACGTACGGCTGGAAAGGTCCATTCAGTTGAGAACTTCGAACACTGCATAATTGCTGTGCAAAGGAAGATACAGACTAACGAAGCCGCCATAGTTTTTAACCACGCCATGTAAGGTCTACACATGATATAAGCAATTGTTGGGGGCATGTGCAACTCCTTACCATGACTGTACCCCAGATCAAAATCATTATTGACAGCCAAACGGATGGGCGAAATCTCCTCAGCACCACGTTGCTAATTGGCTGGATCGCGTCGAGATATCGGATGTAAATGGCTGTCGGAGCGACTGGTAAATGGCGGCATACCTCGATCAAGGAGTAAGGGAAGAAAAAAGCCGTGAGCGCAATTAAATATTGCTTGTCAGTAATGTGGATGTCAGCTTCCAGCGAGTATAGCTGATGAGAGTGGCTGAGTAGATTGAATTATTACCATCATATTATGTGATTCACCTTGGCGTTTCCGATATTCCCCCTGTCCAGAAAGTTCAAGAGATAGAGAATGGTCAACCAAGGGATGAGGTATAAATCAGTCCTTCGCATTAGCCTGCGCTCGTCGACCCCAGAGGTATCGATTTCGGGCTGGTATAGCTTTGTGGTGAAGCCAGTTGACTCGGTTCGTGTGTGGATAGTCAGAATTTCATCGCTAGGCTTCGATTCCTCCATGGTGTGGGGTTGCCTGGGTAGATTCCATGGGAGAACCTGGAGCTTTATCAACAAACGCGTTGCTTACACTGGCTGTTTCAGGTATTCCATTCACACGTCGAGAGCGTCCCGGTGTTGGAATGGCCACCCTACCGCCCCAGTGGTCGTCCCACCGGGCCCAACGAACACACATGCCTTGTGGAGCGGGTTCTAAAAACATTGCACCGCAGTTCTGCTTGTTGTATTACGGCAATGGCTGGTAATTTTGGTTCTTTTGAGTCTCATCAAGAAGAACGCTACGGCACCTGGTGCGCGGTCCGCCACCCCTGTGCGTCACCTCTATAAGACTAACCATTTGCCTATTAGGTGAAAGGAACCTGGATTAAGTAGTAGCATACCTGAGCGACTCGGCAAAGGTAAAAACTAAAAATACAAAAGAATGTCGAAGGTCGGGATATAGGCAGTATAAGGACATCCGACGAGGCGAAGCAAGTTATGGATTTGGTCATGCGTCTGTCGCCGTTTGTTTGTTTGGGTGGGCCGGGAGCCGGGATGGAAGTATCGGTGCGGTCACTGCGGTGAGGCGGCTTCTCCAATTTTAGCAATCCTAGCATAATCATGGCCACGTGACACACGTCCTGCATTGTCCAGGATCGAGCCATATACTGGATTCCAACGATGGTAGCAGTGATCAACACTATGAATAAGGCGATGTACACCCAGCTGCGCCGCGCCGAGAGGAGCTGAGGGAGGGACTTGTGACGGTCAACGCGCTAGTGATTCGACGACATGGGTGCGTGGGCTGCGGGGATGTAAGATCCAGAATACGCGTTGGATGAAATATCAACGTACATCCTCGCTAATCTTGACTTCAGCAGCCTCGTCAGCAAACTTTTCTGTGCTCTGGGACTCAGAAGGAGGCTTGGCCCACGCCAGGCGAGAGAGTCGCATGAATGATTTCTGGTATCGTATACTGCCCGCTGGCCTCCATACTTATATATACCTGATTGCTATTGTTACCGCACCGCATTCACCTGTTCATCATGGACCATATTCGGTGATGTGCTCAAATGTTTGAGGAGCAAAGCCGCCCGCGATAGCTCTAGCGGGATGTTCGCTATCTACGCAAAATAGGATAGCGCAGGTCGGTGGCCAACTTTGGAAACGGATGGGTAGTGCTTGGGACTTGATACTACCTGTCGCCCGGTTATATGACGGTATGAACCCGTGTGTGGGGATGTAATATGCATATGAGCGCATTGGCATGATCGAAGTGGGGACAAAATTTGTAGCCTCGCTTTTTTAACCTGACATTTGGATTCGCCCACGCGGAATGAGACGGATTGCAGTGCGATCCCCGCATCTTATGTATTGGTGGATGCAAGTTTTGTACGATTCAGATAGCTGTAAAGTCTGCTAGGACTCCGAAGGAGTTAGTATATTTTGATAGCTTTAGCCCGCTGCCGAGTTCTCCGGAAGACACGAGCTCAAGTAAAGACGCAGTGGAAAGTCGTACTATTGCTTGGGCGCGGCATGCGGCGGAAGATGTGGTGCGGAATATCGTCGCTGGGCCATACCCCAGCGTCATGTGCCCAGGTTCGCTTTACTTTCTTTCAAGCTTGTTACGCGTAGATGGAGCGTGATACGGAGTATCACAAGCATGTGGTATGGGTGCAGGTTGCGAGGTGCGTTTGCCTGGCCTCCGTGTCGGAGAGGGACCGCGTTGGATGATTCGCGTAGTTTTTGATGAGGTAGGGGAACAGCTGAGATTAAATTTCCTACATGCATTTTCCTATATTTATGGAATCAAATCGGATAAGGCATGAAATGTGCTCGCAGGTATGGAATTTACGAGCGAGAGATACAGGTGCTATACCGTATCCAAGCCGCGGAATCTGTATCCGACCCAATGAATGATGGTATTCTTGGGTTCATATTGATTTCATGTGATAGAATTACAAATTTATGGAATGGAGTAATAATAACGACGCGTGATGGGGATTTACCAGGGCTTGTGGGTCTCGTCAAAGTTCCAGAACTCGACAGCATCCTCGAGCTTGGCGCGGTGGATGACTTTGAGGGAGCCTTGAGCGGATTGCTGCGCGGTGAGCTTGGCGTCGAGCATCTGTGGAGCGTTGACTTTGACCCAATCGTTGATGGCGTCACCGATATCGGTGTGGACCCATCCTGGTGGGCAGCAAGATATGAGATGCAATCCGAGAGAATCGGCTATGGGTAGCGTACCGGGGTGGAGCAGGACGACGGTGATCCCCTCTTTCTTTAGGGTTGCTCCCCATTTTCGGGCCAGCCTGAGAAAACCCGGGTGTTCATTTGATGCAGAAGATAACAAAAAGGAATAACAGACATGTTAAGGGCCGCCTTTGAGACGCTGTAGGCGTTGGCCAGATGAGGGAGCTGGCCGCCGAGCTCGATGGACCCAAGCTCAGAGCTGACAAAGACAAGCTTCTTTGCTTTGGATTTGCGGATGAGGGGGAGGAAGGCGTTCCCGATCTGCACGGGGGCGACGGTGTTGTTGCGCATCTCTTTGGCGAAGAGTTCGACATCCCTGCATATGGAATAGCAATGAGCAGCTATTTTTACCCCCAGTTACATAATCGCATACATCTCCTCGAATGACGCTGCGGCCTGGTAGTTGACGCCAGCGTTGTTGATGAGGTAGTCGAGGCCGTTGGGGAGCAGTCGGGCGGCCTCTTCGGCCCCGCGTTTGATGCTCTCGTAATCGGTGATGTCGAATTGGACAGTGACGAGTTGTTCCTTTGGGAACTTGGCGACGAGGTCTTGGAGGCCCTTGGCGGTGTCGGGGCTACGCGCGCTTGCGATGACAAAGTTGTTCTTATCTTTGAGCTAGATGGGTCACCTCAATGAGTTTTCCCAATCAAATGTCATGCAAACGGCAGGCTCACGAGCTCCTCGACCATGGCAAGGCCGATACCCCTGCTGGAACCGGTGATGAAGTAGGAGGGCATGTTGATTGGAGGCTAAGTTGGAGGTGGGTGGTGAAGAGTGCGGTGGTTTGGAACCCTCGACGATGGTATTTATCGTGCTGAGCTCTGTCCCGGGTAGATGGCAGGAGTTCTGGAAGCTTTTGGAAAACCCAAAAATATCCCCGGAACACCTTGCCATATTGGTGAGCGCAGATTCGCGCCATGGAGTGAGCGAGGACTCACCACTGCCTCGGGCTTCGCCAGACCGAGGATTAGAAATAGCTATGTAAGCCCTTCTCCAGTATGCTTCTTCCCGCTTTGTTTAGTTCGTTGTTGGTCCGAACAGCTCACTCTGCGCAGCTGTGCTTCATGGTCTCCACATCTAGGCGATAAGCATCATTAATCGAACGCGGGCCTCGCAGGGAAGGCAGATGAATTATCATGAGGAATACCCGTCCGCAAGCAACGGGGTTCGTGAGAGCTGAATGTCCTCGGCGGTTACCTAGCCTGAGCGCACACGCGGGGACCCGCACCAATCTCGGAAGTAGGTACGTCAAATAAGCTTTCTCGTCAACAGATCATATGGTGCCCTTCTGATGGCCACGCGCTCGCACATGGAATGGAATGGGTAGTGATGGAGTCCGTTTCGGTTGTTTTTGAATACTGTAAGTTTGGTGCTTACAGCACATTGCAAAAATAATGGCACTATCGAAATTTGTAAATAGATTACAACAAAAGTTGGACTTAGAATTTTCGAGCAAACTGAGCGTGTTTTGATGTGTTCCCTCCCAAGTCCCAACCCTGAATCCTGATAATGACCAAGTGCCGTCGCATTCAGTCCAGGGCTGATATTACTGACACGGAATCGGAGGACCTAGCAGGGTCTGGAATAGATGCTGAGGCCAATCAGGCTGACTCTGACGAGAATTCATCAATAGAAGGAAGCCCCAGCACAGCACGCATATTGTCTCCGCTTTGGGTGGATTCTGGCACAGATAACACTTCCCCACCACCCGAGAGTAGTACCACAAGGACGGTCAAAATAAAACCAAGAAAAGGTGAGTCCGAATGCAGTACCATGAAAATCCACATACTGATCCCGCGCCCTGGGCCCATAGCCGCTGACGAACCAATTACTGTCCATGAACTTACATTCAATGTTGCATTGTACCCAGCTGCCGAAGGCAAGAAGGATCTCAAAAAGCGAAACGGAACGAATACCTATATCAAGCTTGACGACAATGAACCGTTTGACACATTCAAGGCCCAGGTATTGGTACGGATTGAAAAATACCTCAAACCAAGCAAGCTAGATTTTTCAAACTATGATATTTCCTTTTCTATTCCCCGCATCTCACCATCTCCCATTGCGGTTGCACAAGAAGAAGATTACAAGGTCTTGCTAGAACGAATTGCGAAGCATAAGGACCGATCCGCAAATGTTTATGTCCAAGAAAAGCTGAAAGCCCAGTCAAAGGTATGTCCCTTATAGCCCCGGTTGATTATCCACTTGTGTAATGGGCCCTAGAAGCGCAGCAAGGAGAATATGAGGGCCGGTGATGAGGGCGAGAGTTGCGAGACCAGTGAGGACGACGAAAAGCCTAAAAAAAGAAGGGGAAGAAGTCAAAGGTGTTCTATTTGTATATTCTGCGGTTGGTTGTGCTCACACGACTTTGTAGCCACCAAGGGCCTCTGATATTGATGGTGCCAATACACCCCACAACGATAACATCAAGGCGCTGAGAATGCATTGGGCATGCCATAAAAAGCCGGGATGTTCAAGCGAATTTTGTTTTGTCAATCCAACTGATTCAACGCATTTCCAACTTGGGCATAGCCATTTTGACGTCTGGGCTGCAGCCATGGTGCGCTTTTCCTTATTTCTCACATTTTATATCTTAGCAGCGGTGGTGCTTGGCTGTATGATTTATGAAGCTAAAGGGTGAACAATTTGCAACATTGAACACACCGCCACACCACCATCTCTTCAACGCGCTCTCAAATAATCAACTAGGACAGCTATCCCCACTTCTTGAGCGCCGTCTTCGCGGTACATCTGCATCAGCTCCGTCAGCACCTGTCATCAACTTCAATGTCCCTGCAGAGCTCTTTGGCGCCTTCCGACCACCGCCTGTTGACCCAGCGCCTGGAAGGCCTGGTCCATCACCCCTCACACCTGCAACAAGTCCAATGCTTCTTCCGTCTTCTCGTAATCCTGGCCCGCGCATACCTCTTGCCGAATTCTGCACCCTGTATGACCTATCTGAAAACATTCGCTCGAGGCTCGACGAACAAGGGTATATTGGTTCACATACATTCCGTTTTGCTGAACTGCAAGAGTTGAAGGACGCCGTTGGCTTGAAGTCAGGAGAGATTGCACAACTCAAAGATGCTGTTTTCCAGTGGTCTGAACCACATTGATATCATTATTGCAAACCTATTGTTGTTGCTATCAATTACGTGTCCCTAAAAGTAACCTGCGTGTAAAATGTATCCCTCTGCATCCTGGGGGGTGATTACATCCATAGCAACTCGAACATCGTATAATAGACCGTCTCCGGATGTAAAAAGATCATAATTACGACGAATCCAGGCCTTGATTTTGGAAATAGCCTCCTCAATAGGGTTCAGATCGGGCGAGTAGGGAGGAAGGAACATAATCCGAACGCCTGGCAAAGTATTAGACCATAGAGTGCATTTGACAGGAATAAAATACCAAATCGTTGCGCGAGCTCAAGGATTTCATCACCGTGATGTATTCGTGCATTATCCATAACAAGCACACTCATCTTTCCTGGGTATGGCGTCGTCAATGGCATCTAGACCATACCGAATCAGCATTGTTGCAATAGAACAAAAGAAGAGAACCAACGACACTGTGCTCCAAAAAGTACAAATACTTATCTCGGTCATTGATCCTTCAACAACCGTTCCCGCAACAATCCCGTCAATAGTCAATACACCTTCTCCAGAGACCCGCCGTCCACGAACGAAGACTCCACGCATAACAGCACGCTGACCTTTCTTGGAGCGCCCCTGACGCCGGTGTAATGTCCTCTCATCCTTGGAAAATTCGTCCAAAAAGGCGAGTTCGGCAGGACTATATTGTGCCATCTTCCTTATGAAGTCGGCACGTACATCTTCATCTCGTTCTTTTGCAATTCGTCGGAGCTTCTTCAGTGACATACCAGTCCGAACAAGTTCCCGGTGGATGGTCGTGTAATGAGCAGATATGAATCGGTTAGTCTCCAGGAGGCTGAGTAACTCATCGAGGAACCAGTCAGGCCGGTGGTGGACAAGGGAGATCAAATATGTGAGGTCATCAAAATGAAGCTTCCGGGGTCTTCCACGTAGAGGAGAATGGAGCCTGACAACATCTCCAGTTTCACGATAGAGGCTCAGGATGCGGTAGAAAGTCCGTTTGGAGAAGCCAACACAGTCCAGGATATCTTGTAAGCGCATTAGACCAGTTTCGAAGAGTCGAATAGCAGCAATTTTCACATCGGCACTAATTCTTCGGTTGCCCATGCTCGATGTATGTGACAATGTGGTGGTGGGCAGTCTTGCATGCACGGCCAACTGCTCGAAAATTCTAAGTCCAACTTTTGTTGTAATCTATTTACAAATTTCGATGGTGCCATTATTTTTGCAATGTGCTGTAAGCTTTTTGTCAGGCATGGGGTGGATTCTGGCATCTGCTGGGTTGGTGTATTGACAGAATCATCAAATGCGCCGGTGTGCAGTTTTCTTTGCCGTCGTTCGCCTCAGAAAGATAACAAGGCACGTGGTTTATCGGTCTCGCCCGGCCAGGAACCTAGCGGTGACGCCCAATAATATTATGTAATAACATTGCCACCTGACTTGGATCGTAACATGCATCAGGGTTTCGAAACCCACAGGGGATCCTTATCACTTCAAACACCTGTTTTTGAACGTTGATTCGTTGGGCGGCTATCTCATTGAAGTGTTCTGGAAATGACAGTGATGGTTGTATTCTTGTGCCCCCCACCACGATAGAGAACTCAACCAACCACTCATGTCGGATGAAAAAGCCCCTCCTTCGCCCCCAGCTACATCTTCCGCGGTGAAAATCGGAGACCAGGTAAGAGGTCCATCTTCGGCGCGTGCATATCTCAATCATGATTATCGTGTATGTAGCCACCGTCGGCCCGGATTTGGCGGTCTGGGCAGCCACCCCATTACAAACTACCTGAAAGCGGGAATCACTGGAAAGAATGCAAGGATAGGGCAGACCAGTTCGACAGGGATTTCCGTGTTGAGTGGAATAGCGAGATCGATTCACTTCCCACATTTGTGCGCTCTCATTCACCTCAAAGTTGATTGATTGATGGAAGCTACAGGCTGGCCTATTCTCTGCTGTGGTCACCGCCTTCACGATCGAGTCGTATAAATGGCTCCAACCTAACCCACAGGATATGAGCAATCAGATTTTGCTCAACATATCGGCCCAGCTCGGAAATCGCAACATCACTATATCGCCGTCACCGCCCTTCACTCCGTCCACATCGTCCATCCGTATCAACATATTCTGGTTCCTGAGCTTGACGTTCAGTGTCTTGGCCGGGTTACTTGGAATCGCATGCAAACAGTGGCTCCGGCGCTACAAGCGCGATGTACCGTTGCCCTATGAGAGAGACCTTGCCTTGCGCCAGTTCCAATACGAGGGGTTCATGCAGTGGGGGCCCGTGGATATCCTTAGTGCTCTTCCCATGCTTCTCGAATTTGGGGTTTTCCTCTTTTTCATTGGGCTTGTTGATTTTCTGCAAAGCCTCAACATGAAGTAGCCATCCCAATTATTATAATCATGGGGGCAGTGTTACTGTTTGCTCTGTTGTGACTATGACGCCTATATTTCAAAATCTCGCTTACTTGGCCCGCAGGCGGCTGGCCAGTGGCAATACGTCCACCCCCGATGTTCGCATTCAGGTCCCCACAGTCGGCGCGATACTGCGCCTTGCGGCATGGCTCTTTTCCGCGGATGACTTGGACTGGACTTCGCGTGACATCCACTTCATCTCTGATCCCACAACCCTCGCAACATACACCGCCCGCGGGCTCACATGGCTCGACGCGCGTTTGCGCATTCATGGATGTCGTACACCAAATCTGCAAGTGATGCATGATGTCACGCTCCCAGTGCTGCATCAGCTCGCTGACGATCTTCTCATCGTAAAGAAACACGCGCATAAACGCGATGGGAGTCGTATCGCGCGGACACGGCGCACTTTGAGGAGTACGCGCAACAGGTCTGCTCATGCCTGATGTGGCGGAGGTAGTGCGGGATATCGTCACTGGGGTATATCTCGACCATCGTCCCACCTCGACGATGGTTCGTCGTCGAGCGCCGCGTGCGTGTGCTCCACGCCTCGCATCTCCCTGTCTCCCCCGAGCTCTTCCACAGCGTGTTTGAGGGCCACACTGTATGCTCAGGTTCGTCCCCCATCCTTTTATTTTGGGGGTATTACCCACTCACAAACTCGCCTACTGCATACAGAGCTGCGCTGGCAGAAAGCCATGCTCCTCCGCACCCTCCTAGCGCAGAAGCGCGTGCATGCTCCAGGAGTCGTCGCTACGGAGGCCTTCGACGTGTGCGCTCACCACAGTGCCTTTAGTGACGATGACCTAGAGTCGTTTTTCGAGGCCGTTCGCACGTGGATGGGAAGTGGTACAGGGTATCGTGACTATGTAGCTCGGAAATTCGTAGGGCGCGCCGACGGGACCCCCGGGTCGGAGAGGGGTGGTATTGCGCAATTCATGCAGTTTTTGGCGAAGTAGGGGCATGGTCGAGGTCAGGGCCTACTCGGGTCTCTTGTATGGATTTTCCTATATTTATGGGACGGAACTGGCAGGTGGTGGGCAACCTGTTGACAACAATCAAGCACGTCCTTTCAACATATATTTCATTTAAAATTTATTTAAATGCTTGATGACACCTGGCTCCAGCCTGGACCGGCTGCTGTATGTACGCGCGCGGCCCTTGCGATTGACATTCCTACGCTCCGACGCTGACGGGATAGACGTATACTACCATGGTTAGCAATCTAGCAGTTGATTTCATACAGCACCTGCGAAGGTAGACTGCGAGTTGTCTCTGTGAGTTGCTCGTGTTATGCTAAAACAGGTATTTCTGGCATTCCAAGAACCCAAATACAATGAGGGAGCTATTTCAGAAATTCAGAGTTGTCTGGTGGTACCGGTGGCATCTCTGTCGTCCTGGACGAGCGAAATGGACTGCCAGTGAGTCCATTTCGGTTGTTTTTCAAAGAATATTGGAAGTTTGGTGCTTGTTGCCAACCATGGGATGTGTTCTGGCATCTGTTGGGTTGATGTATTGACAGAATCATCGAATGCGTCGGGGTGTGTAGTGTGCACAGTGCATACTGCAGTTTTCTTTACCGCCATCGCTTCGAAGTTCGAAGTCCGACCTCAGAAAGATAACAAGGTACACCGCCAACAAGGCCAAATCCTTGACATAACCTTTCACAGCCAAAGGTTGTCACATGGTCTGCAGCCGATACTGTGTCAGCCATTTTGGACCCAATGTTTGTCCAGGGATTGGGGGGCAAATAGCAAGCCCACATAAATAATTTATATTTGTCCGTCATCGGTTCCGATGCTGCCGAAACAACCCAGAGTGACCACACCCGATCAACAACCAACAGGGTTGGCCTGATATATGTTAAACAGTCAAATCAAAGCGAATTTCTTTATCATTAAGGGAACATCATGACTCATATTGCCCGTGGGCGATTTTGTGGTCACGCCACAAGCCAATAGATTGATAAGGCCTCAGGGTACATCATGTAATACTGGTTGTAGGGTCTTGTCCAGCCTGGTGACAAGGTTGGCCGCTTGACCTTGACACAAGGTTGAAATTCCAATATGACCCTGTCATGGTTACCTAACATTGTCTCAAGCTCATGCAACAATGAAGACATGAGGGCATTCACTGATGACACCCGGAGGCTGTGCTGTACCATGCCTCGGAGGACATTCACTGTCAATGCCTGGGGGTTGCGCTGTACCACACCCCAGAGGTCTTTGGCTACGGTTTCTAATATATTCATTGCCAATGTTATTCCAACCACCAAGGTCAATATTGAACTACTATCACGTTCATATACCATACTAATAACATGGTAATGGCTTATTCAACTACTGTGAGGTGGCATATTGCCACGGGGAATGGTATAATATGTTATCAGGCCAGTTGAACAGTGACGACTTGGATCATTTATTAAAATGTGAGTATGGTACGAAATGGTAATGACAGTGAATATCAATGATTTGGACCGGATACCATACGGAAAGTTTAAAGGAGTATATCGTATGAATAGTTTGGAGGGGGGATGTATAATATGGGTTCGAACTCTGTATTATCTACCAATTAAGAGCTGTATCCACCTGCTCCTGCCATGAAACATTGGTCATTGCGCTCATGTTGGATGTAGATGTGCCAGCGATGGTAGTAAGACCTGCAGTGTTGACTTCTTCTTGAATGGGAAAAGCGACGAGATCTCGCTGATGAGCAGAAGTGAAAAAACTAACAGAAGGTTATTATATGATCTTTGACACTTGATTTAGACGACGTACGAGGTCCAGTGTTTCAATTCATCAGCCGGGCTGAGTTTGTCCTCACAAACAGTCATCCGAGCCTCCTGAAGTACATCATCCACATATTTCCAATAACCGGTGGGTGTGTAGACACGTTCGCTGACGCTGATATATTTGGCCTGTCCGCTGTCGTCGCTGGTGGTCGCATCAGGCTCATCACCCACGGAGCTTGCGTTTGTATTTCCAGCATTGGTTGAGGTATCGTCTTGGCGGGGTGCACCTGGTGGAGTTGCCAGCTTCTTACGAAAGTCGACGTAGCAGCAGCGCTGTTGAGGGGAGTAAGTAAGTGGGCATAAAGACAAACCCGATAAGTATTTACCAGGAAAGCAATACGGGACCAGTGCGTGGTTTTAATGTCCATTCCCGGTGGAGCGAGTGCCTTGACAAGAGTTCGAATGTCTTGCTTGGGCTTCGTGCTGTCTTTACCCCCCATAGAGATACGTATCTGTCATTTGTTATTGGCTTGAATGTGAGCGAAAAATGAATATCGCACCTTATATTTCATTGACGCGCGAATCGCAGTCAACTCTTCACACACCAGTGATTGGATTGTGGGGAACATCCCCGATACATTGAGCATTTCACGAGTTAAACCAAACCCATCCGGGTCTTTACGGATTAATTCCTAATGTATGGGTTAGTGGTTTCTATATGATGAAGGGACTGGAATACCATAATACGAGACGGGAGGCCTGTCAAATAAGCTGTCAGGTTCTGCGAGAGGAGACATATTGACAGGCGCTCGTGGAGTCTTTTCTAGAGATGAGTGTGATGTGTGTTAGTGAGCTGCTGAACACAAGTATAGAATTGTACCTTGAATTCGTTGGACTCCAACACCTCCCTGGTGCTATTCATAACCTTCTTCTGGTCTTGCACCAGCAAGAGGATTAATACATTCACCAACATGTATTGCAGGTGGGGTTCCTGAGCGAGTATTGAGAGACGTTATTATA